>JAVCKZ010135663.1:0-21532 GCA_034780755.1 Lepetodrilus elevatus
GCATGTATCCAGGGTATCGTTTCCCGAATCTCTCTTAGCCGCTAAGGGACCATAGCGCTCTCTTTGCCGATAGCTAACACATTGCTAAGAGAGTGGTATGGTCCCTTAGCGGCTAAGAGAGCTTAGAGAAACGATACACAGGGCCCGTATTCTCGAAACTTCATAAGTCCTAGGACGTTCGTAAGTACTAAGAATTTCCCTACCTGGTTTTCTGATTATGTTAAATTTTGAAGATGTATTAGCTAAGAAGTTTCTAGAATACGGGCCCTGCTGACTTCCTTAGGTTTATCGTGTGAGTCGAATAAGTAAGTACATGGCACATTGTGTATGTATAACATAATATGTTATACATTTAGTAAACCAAAAAGAAAGATAATCACAATTTTAGACATTTTATTGCATAATTTAAATTATTTTTCAAGAAATAGGGATGACTGAGTGAAATACACTAGAGGACGCCATTTTGATTGCACGCTCTGCACGCGCTGATGAGAGAATTTGACAGCAGCACGACATATAGAAGACACGATCACATAGCTACTCTGTGGTGTAAACAAAGCACAGATGTGTTGTCAGGGCGCCACCCCCCAATAAGGGGCGGGTGGGGCGCAGTTCGGAGCCACTCGCTCAGTCCGTGCAAAATTACAATTAGAAGCACAGCACGAAAATGACACAAAGCACTGACTATTTACAATGTTCAACATTTCTTCACTTTTCCCCCTATATATATCCACAATTTGCACAACGGTTCAACACAACATTCTTGGTTCGGATATCGAACCCGGCTGATAACAATATTCCTATGTGGTAGGCTAACACACTCTCAGATACTCCGCCTTTATACGTGGCCCAAACCATGGAGGTATATGGGCCCTTGACGCATTATTTTGGATCGTGAGCCCGGTTTACACTGATCCGTCATGTTCAGCAGCCTCTAGCCCAGTTCACACCAACCGATTAGCAAATCCCGGATTGTATTCTTGTGCGCATCTAGGTGGATACGCGAGTCTCTTGTCCTTGCTGTCCAGATATGAGCGGCAGTGAGGTACGCGGTTGATTGGTTGAGTAGCAGTTGGAGTTCAAATCCCAACCCCACTGTCCTGGTACCATCACTGGCTGAGCGGACTGGACATCTCTGACGGCGTGCGTGGAAAGTCTGAGCTGACGGAGTTGGGCATGTCGTCATGGTGGAGGTAAGAGACGTGCATGAGGGGGTCGCTGTGAGGGGACGACCCCCCGCAATGGGGCTCCATCGTGTCGAATGTCGACATCTGCAAAGCAACATACTGACATTGAAAACACAGATCGAGCTCGATGTAGCATCTATGATTGGCTGCTTTAAAGACAAGTATACCTTTAACGGTATATTCCGTATGAGGTGATACTACGTGTTAATTTAGGCGTCTTGCTGTAGTATACAGCTTGCCATGATGTCATTCATGTTATTAATAATGTTCAGAAATGATAGCAGCCATTGAATGAATCAAGAGAGTTTATCTTGCTGCTGAAATTATGAGTTATCATGAAGACAATCTTAGTTTGTCAATAGTGGAAGATATTACTCAAATGAGTTGAAAACATTTACACTGTACATGTATATACTAACAAAATTAATCCGAAAGAAAACACTGCTAAAACAAAAAAGATTCCTCGTTCCCAGGCTAGGTAACTCCGTGATTGAACCTCCAGCTCCTAGTTTCTTACTGGTTCTATCAATCAGAACAGATTTACTTTTTTGAATAGGTTTCATTGCAGGAACCTAATGTAATAATATATAGGTAGACTTACTTTTCTCCCTTCAAACCCAAGATTGATATATATTATTTTACAAATCCCTCATTGGATACTATTTGAGCATAGAAAACCCTTTCGATCGTCGTCTGCCTACCTAACAGCCCGCCCTAAGTAGACGTAGGAAACTCTTTAGCACACCGGAAGTAACGTAGCCTGAGAACGAGGTTGAAAACGAAGGCTGATGATATGGCTATCTGAGGACACAGGGCAACCAAAGATTGGGGGGTGAGAACAGAGGGGGGTTCGAATCCGACTCTAGACGCTAGAGAGCTGAAAGACTTTGGTTACATGTGCTTTATTTCAATGCAAAGTTCAATCAGTTATATCTGCATAACATTCATCATTGAATAAGCAGCGATCTCGGTGGACCATCAGTGATGTCCCGGGTGTCTACAGTTTAGAGATACGTCATCATTCAGTCCACCAAAGTCTCTCCTCTCTGCTTCTATGCCCTATGTGCAAGCCATCAACTGACACGTCAAGGGGCGATAACCACATGATCTGTCCGGTGTCGTAATGGATGATTAGAGAGTTCCAGGGATTACTCAATTTCGTTTCAAATCCTTCAAATTATTAAAAGATCCTCAAAGGGGTGAGCAATTTGTGTGTTGGATCGCAAACATCATTAACATATAGTTCAGGTTATTGTTGAATAATTTTGAAATAAGCCAAATAATGTGTGGACATTTTATGATGAGCATTAATAGCAAAATAAAATTTTAAGCGTGCGAAATCAAAAAGAATATCAACATTTAGTGCTCTGGGGGGTGGATTACGCTAGTGGGGTGTGTGGTGTGTGGTAACAACGCTGCAACGACACGAGAAAGACGAAGTGGTTCAGAGCAGCAGTGGTGGAGAGATTACCGTTAGTAAGAGATGGGAGCATCTGATTGGCTAGAAGCAACCACGTGACTAGCCCTGTTCCTCGAGATATACCACCGTATCATCCTCCTCAGGAGGCGCCAAGAAACTGCTCACCAACTGCTGGAAGGGAGGGTGGTGATGGTCGATCTCTCCTTGCATGGCAAACTCGCTGAGGGCCTTCCACGGGGTCTGGTAACTCTGGACCTCGACCGGGCTAGCCTGGATGCCGGGCCCCTCGTGACGGACCGGGCTCGACGCCACCATCGGCACTCCCTGAAGGGGGCGCTGCAGGCCGTTTCCGTTCTGAAACACATGAAAGAGAGGCTGTGGTCACATATAAGATAGCGTCTGGCCATGTTAACGTGGGTTATCAATCAAACATTTTTTTCTTAACTTACGAGATTACGTAGGCCTATTTTCATGTATTGGATTTGGCAACACCACATATACATGTTCGCCTGTAGGACTCAATACAGTTGGAATTATCTACATCCGTAGAAACATATGTATACTTCACAGACTACAGTCAGTCGGGGGTGGGGTGGGGGTGGGGGTGGGGGTGGTGGTCTGTGTTTATGGCTTGGTACCAATGGCCAGCGGGATGGAATCCATACATCCAGGTGGAACATGTGGTATCTCATTGCATAACTCAATGCTCATCTATTACATCTTAATGTACAGCGAATTCATTGATGTGTCGTAAACATAGTGAACATTACATGCATCAGTCGAAGTCAAAGGGTTTTAATGAATAACGAATAGTGAAAATTGTGTTTACATAATAAATGTATGAACAGAACAAATTAAGTTTAAAGCATTATGCCAGTCATAGAAATCGCGAGTTAGGTCTCGGTATTACGTGGAGATAATTTTAAAATTTGATATTCTTAAAACGTAAGAATAACGAAGAACCAAGATAATGATATCATGAAGCGTGAGATTTACAGCCATTTACCATCCTACCAAACCAAACCAAACAGAGCTACTTGACGTACTATTGTTGTACAGCTATACACGATCGTCTCCCACAGATCAATTGGGTCCTAAAGTTTATTTACCCGTGAGAAATTGACATGGAATCGATGCATCCAGATTTAGAAAAATCTATAGTAAACAAAGAGACTTAAACACCCTCATAGAAGTAGAAGTCGCGCAGCGGTCTTCATTGTGGTACGTAGCGTATACACGTGGCCATTGGGCTGGCAGCACTCTTTGATGTCCGCAGTGACAGGTGAGACATACCTACGACGGCTGGCAGACAACGGGACTAAACGCGCGGACCTGGGAGAAAACAACTTGACACTGGCGGACGTGATAGAAGACAACTTGTCGATAAGTTTCAGCGCTGCGCTACTCGAAGGTTGTAAGAGAAATCGGTTGATACGCTCCTGAGCAAGTTTTCAAAATACCGATCTATTATTTGTGACATATTATACGTTTTCTAAATCGATGCCATCTTGAGAGGAAGACTTCACGGTCCATTTAGAAAATATCGTATCTACTTGTTTTAAAAAAACATGCATGCATTGTAGTGAATGCACTCGTGATGGTTTTCACACGGGATTTTAATTTCAAAATATAGTATTAATATTAATAATGGCACACTCAACTACTCTCCAAATATGGAAGACATATTGACACTGACGACGATGCTGCTAAAAGACTCCGTCCATACCAGGTAAATGCAAACGATAGATTGCCTGATACATTAACAGACGGTGGATCGTATTGGGTTTCTGGGAAATAATGGTTAAAACAATCTTAATATCGCTTTTAGGAATAGATTTCATAGATTGTTCTTTGCCGATTTCTGTTGACAGGTGGTATATCTCAGCGACATTATAGCTCATATAACACTATAGTTTTACCCATACACGAGGCAGTGCTTTCGTTTTATTTATCACACCTGCAGTATACATCAACAACTGTAGTGAACTGCTACCTTAAAATTCTCACCTTGTTATACACGTCTAAAATGATACTCCACTGCATGATAAACACACCGATAGCGTTCGTGGTCTCTAGGGGCCACGATCAATCTCCAAACTGTCTTGAGCGATAGTTAAATCAAATTCAGCTTTACTCGCATATTAATTATGTAACTTAATTTAAACGGAACTGATTCTATACATGCAAGACATCATTTACAAAACCGCTGACAATGGAACTGTCTGCATGGTAGCTTGTACGAATGCATGTGCACGCATGTGCTATAGAAAGCGCGTGCGTGCGCGAGGGGTCCAGACCACTTCATTGATGAAGAAGTCTCATGAGCAGAGCCAGATGATGCCCCTGTTAGAAATGACCGTAGGATGAAATAATTACTCGGGAAATAATAGGGGCAGAAGACGGCCCATGGGGTGGGGATGGAACTGTGTACGACAGGTGTGGCTATGGAAGCGGGGGTGGGGGCTGTTGTAGCGGGTGAGGTTGGGGGGTGGGGATAAAATATTGAAGTATTAGAGGGTACCGGGGAGCAGCGAGCGCCACGTGATGCCATGGAAGATATCATGTAGCGACTTAATAACCCGGTAATTTCTACAATAACCATTCTGCTAATTTCATGGATGTACCCCTCTGTTTAAGCGGCGGTTTGTGTGAGGTGCCGCCACGCTTTGACTATACCCCATGAAAGCTACCATCTGCTACCCGTGCTCAAAGATTCATGGTTTCAAGCCTTCACAATAATTATTACTATGCATTTCAGCCTTTGTTTAGTAAATTTCCACATGATATTTCAATGCGATATTAGTATATACAAATAAACTGCCATCACCTTCTAAATTTAACAGATATGTAGGAACTGGTGATTGAAATATAAATATCAACACAAAATAAAATGTTCATTCATACATTACGTGGATTGTCCCTGAATTTCAATAATTAACAAAGTTCTCCTTTGCATTTATTTTAATTTAATTGTCTTGGCCGATTTATCAAAACACAAGATTCAATACATTTTAGAATAATTTTTATTTGAATATGGAAATTAGTTACTGATTCTACCAAGCAATTTGAATTTACAGTCAATATTCAATTCTTTTAAATACCGGTATTCTTTCGCAAATTTATGGCGATGCATCGTTAAGGCTTCGTGGTGTTCCATGTTTGCGTATGTCGTTTAGAAATTGACGTTTACGTCGTTATATTCAGACATTAACGACAAAACAGTTCAGAAAGGATATTACTATGACAATGAGGAGATTGGCGGGCGGATATGAGAGAAATAGGTGCTAGATTAATCAGAACTTCATCAGCCGAGCTTCTCACAGACCGAGCGCAGTGAAAACTTGTTTGATTCAAGCAAATCCGAGCTCGGAACCGTTTTCTTTGTATTCGATGACTGATCACGATTAAGTTGCGATGAAGTATCGGCCATCACAAGGATAGGACAATACAGCGCCTCAACAATTTGCTTTTAATTACGAATGTAAAAGAATTAATCCTATAGCACTATTCCTTAATTTCCTGGTATAGCGGAACGGAAAGGTCGCTCCCGATCGAGCGTTGCTTCACAGTAGGGGAAATTAAACGGCTCAGCTAGCTAATCGCTGGACAAATTTACATCAAATTAACTCGCCATGAGAAAAAAATGCCAAAGATTGCTGCTGCATTGAGTGTGGAACTGAGATGATAATGAGCGAGCAAAGGCTGATCATTACGCAGAAGAACTGCTGCGCCGCCAGTCGCATATTTACTGTCCGAGCCCGCCATTGTCGCTTCTCTGTTTGGAAAGAAGCACAAATTGGGGGATTTGGAGCGAGTTTTCTGATTTAATTAAACTGACATAAAAGTGGGATTGCTTAAAGAACAGCTTGACTCTTGAGTCTGACAGAAACGGAACAGAAAACTCCGTACATAATTGAAGAAAACAAAGGATTAAATCCGATCGGAAGGCTTAAGATATCAAAGGATGAGTATTTTACCAAGTGACCTCCATATCTGATTCATAGGAAAATATGGACAACATACTAAATAATTTTTCGCAAATATTTGTTAATGCGTTTACATTGTTGACAATGTATTCTCCACCACGAAGTACTCTATTCACATTTGTATACAACCATATGAATATAGATATCATATCGATGAATGGTAGAGAAAATACGAATAATATACGCCATATCTACTCCCACGAGTATCTGACACATATATAAAGGAAATAGCATTAGGGCATAGCGACATGTATTGATTTTGGCATTTTTCATATACATGTATATATTTTATTTATCACATAACAAATAAAATATATACATAAACATAATATTTGGAGCTCTAATCCAATGGATTTTATAATGTAAATGCGCAAGACTACTTTAGCATTTATTACAAGTGCGTACTAGTATATTATTTAGAGAGATAAAATAACATTGAAAATCTACTATCGTATATACATGTATATGAATTTATTTCAAATTTACTAAAAGTTAATATACTAGTAATAGTATTACATCTACACAGAACTATTGATACCAACTGTTCTGTCGATAGGGAATGTTGTGTTAAATTTAGTAAACTTTCAAATGCTATTTATTTAGTTTGTTTATTACAGGCGACTATTCTATTGAAAGAACTATGTAAAGTAGATACGATAAAATATATCCCAGGAAATTAATTTAATAATTTTATTAATAAGGTAGACCAATGTTTAAGGAAGCACACATTTAGTTGGCGAATGTTCCCCGGGGGAATGTGTCAACGGAGACTGGCCGCTAGGTGTCGCTGCCGGTGGACTGGCACCAGATTGTATTTAATACACGGCGAGGGTTGAAGGAGTACAGGGTGCTCGGAGTCACACTACCTAAACACTGACATATTGTTAGTAAGCCCCACTGCACCTAAACACCACTGCAATATACACAATGCGTGTTGACAGAGGGTTCAAATTCTAATCTAAGAAAAGTTAGACTTTAGAATAAATACTGTAGAAATAAGAGAAAATGCTCACTAACCATTTGCATATGTCAAAATAAGTAAGAGAATATTTCGGTGAGAATACCGAATGCCCGCATTTTGTTTTGTAGATTGAGGCTTATTTCAGGCACCCACACTATACTGACAAGCATTATATTAACACAACTATACGTTATTGATTTAAATATGATATTGTGAACGACCAGTAGTTTAATTAAGTCATCTTATACGATGAACTGAGCACCTGCAATAAGCTATCTGTTTAATTTGTTATCAGCAGTTTGGGACACTGAATACCTCATTGCTTTCGTAGATAAATAGAAATCATTGCGTGAGTCGATCGCTTGAACTTGTATCAGCGAAACAATTACATACACGTAGAGTTGTAGAGTTGTAGAGTTGTAGTTATCAACATTCCAGATAGTCAGGGAATCGGAAAGGTGATATACTGACGCAACCGTCACACGTTCCTGGCGGCCGAATGACCTTTGATTTAAGCGATTTCTATGGCGTTCACTTTAGACACAAAGGATCTGGTTCAAGTTCTGCTACATTAAACACAACTCTGCGCCCGAGGTTCCTCTCAGAAATCACGGCTTCTAAAGTGGCCACAGAAAATTAAGGGAACTTAATTTATCAGCAATAAACTTGCAAATATTGTCCGTCGATTGTTTCTGTGATTTTATCAGTCGCCCCGGGATGTCTCGCGTGTCTGGATACGGTTTTCTTGGCGATGGTAGTCCGGCTCGGAATTGTCCGGTAATTAGCAGTCACACTACCGTGATTCTGACATAACCTCAGATTAAAACCGGGCAATACCGTAATTTCTCGGCAATGGCATCACGAAACACAATCTGGTCGTAAACCGAGGTTATTTCCCGCGAAAATTGACAGAACATTTGATAAGTTTGTCTCTGGTTAAAGCTGCACGCGATGGGTTGGATGGAGGGTGGCTTCACGTGCTACCTGCCACTTTAAGGAACCAGACTGCCTTTCTCTGACATGACCGTTATCGTGCAGTAGTCAAGATTTAATATGAAAAATTAGCAGAACAACTGCAGGAAGTCAAATTCTGCCCGAGGCCCGCAGCGAAGAATTAATCTTATCCAAACTCTCCACTCACTATTTTCAATTTGTTTGCTAAGCTAATTTCATCTCATATCCTCGACTTCTTCAAATTAGCCATATCTGATTCCGCGGTGAAACCTCCAATTTTGACTTTTGTAGCGAATGTTGGGAATCTTCTCTCATAATTGAGTGTTTGATGATGTGATAGGCCGGAAGTCGAACCCCTTTCAATAAGACCCACAATTCCAGACGAAATGAGCTGGTCTCAAACATTACATTATACGCGCATCCCGTGACATCCCCCCTCATAACTAGCATATGCTATATTGATGACCATAATTGACGTCTTCGTCAGCGCTCACCAGGAGAAAGGCTTATTTTCCTCCACGTGCATCCGGCAAAATTATCAATCAGTTGAGAAATAGTAATTTGTTGAAATTACATGCAGTGTGGTGTTTGGGTACTTGTCACTGCGGGGTAATAGACAGGTTGGTGTCCAGTCGGATAAATGACATTCTGGAATTGGTTGGAGTTGATGGTAAGGTTAGATGATTGGTCTGTCGTCACAGATAGGGATAGTTTTCGAATGTTGCAAGAATACCGACCAAACTCGCACCAGACGCCAAGAAAGCTTTACATGCCGATTCTCGACATGTCGGACTGAAGTAAATATTCCATGGTGATTCCAAATGGCACTTCCCCGGTTGAAGTAGCCTGAATAATGCATGTTTCGGGGTTTCCATCCAGTCCCATTAGCACGTCGTCTCAGATGTTGCTTCTTTGGCGACAACGATTCTAACTATGAATGCGCTCTGATACCAGTTTATGTGCATGATATCTCCATTTGTAAGTGGGCCAGATACTATCTCAATATGCTATCGTAATAATGTTTGCGATAGCATGAATATACTCCCATGATACCGATATTCATCAATAACAGTATACCACTAATATAAAGAGATCAGAGGAGAAACCATCGTTAATACACACATGCACACACACACACACACACACACGCGCGCGCGCGCACACACACACACACACACACACACACACACACTCTCTCTCTTACACACACACACACACGTGCACACGCACACACATACCACGTTACCCTGTACGTCGCCAACTTTATGGAAATTAACTAATTTTTTTTTACACACAGAATGTTTCCGAGATGTCTCCCTGACTAGGAGCTGGGAGGAAGCCGCCCACACGACACCCTGATAAGACCCCAGGAGACCGATAGCACCACCGGCCTGCAGTCTGGGAATATGTGCCACAACATGAACCATACATGCGCTACACGGGGAGAACTAGGGTTCAGACGAATGGAACACCAAACGGAATCCCCAAGGACTACAGTACACACATTTAAAATTGAATATTCTTGATGGGAAACTATAAGCGCAACTGGAAGTGTATTTATCTCTAATCTTACAATAATAACTGTATGTTGTTTATATACTGTGGCATTTCATTAAATTGCAAATTATTTAAATACAATTAATGTATACTTTGATAGAGCTTGTCAACAAATTACGTTATGTGTTATGGAAACTCACCGCTTGCATTATTATGTTTACATATACGGTATAGGTATATCAATGGTTTTCATATGTGCAGAGAAGATATTCAATGTAACTAATTCCTGATTTCTGATACAAAACGAAAGTAGACATGCACTTCTATGCAGTGGCTCTTTTCACGGAGCACAAGCAATAAAGAATAAAACATTCATGACCAGATAAAGAAAGAGACTTAAATAGCTATTGACATTTAAAGAGAAACCCTATCAAAATATCAAGCTTTTCCATACATTATTGAAAGTAAGAGGTCAATAATCGTGGCTGAGATCGCGATACCGACCAGTTGTTCTCCGGCAAATAGCGGGTCTCATGCAGCGGGATTGCTTAGATTACTAATAGATAACAGCAAGCTTTCTGTTTTCAAATATAAACCTGATTTCTACCGCACGAGTCTGATTTACTCTTATCGAGATCCTGTGATTTAAGGCTATATACTTTTATGCAATAATGTATCAATTTATTGTAACATGTCTTTGTGCAGGTGTAGTGTAAGCTTACAAGTGGATTTGATGGAGGTTAATATACCTTCGTGCTATTGATAAATTATTGACAGTGGTCTATTATTCCATTTTGATTTACAATTGCAATATTGTAACACAGTACATGTACTCGCAAATGCTCAATCATGTACATGTATAACAACATGTGAGTGAAATATTAGAAAAAATAACGAAGGCGCTAATGTGATATCCCTTGTCATTTATCACCAAGTCAATAGGTAGGATCATAATCCATAAACAAGACCTGCTTCTAAAGAAAGATAGGTACATGTACTAGTAATATAAAGAGACCAGAAGAGACCTTATATGTATGTATGTGTGTGTGTGTATTATGTATAATAAATTATATAATACAGTGGATTAAATCTATGCTTGGCTACTTATTATTTGATGAATGGAATTCATATAAGCATTTATACGCAATGACCAACGCATGCTTCATTCAGACTTGCACCCTCAGCTATATTCCAATATTTACCTTCTCCTGTTGCTGCTGGATCTGCTTCATGAGGATGCTTCTCTTCTTGTCTTTACACCTCTTGTTCTGGAACCACACTCTGATAACACGGGGAGATAACGCGGTCATCTCCACTAACTGTTCCTTCATGAGTGCATCCGGTCTGGGGTTCGCGTTATAACATGTCCTCAGCGTGTGTAACTGTTTCTCGTTTAGCACTGTCCGGACTCGCGTGGTCTTGTGGTCCGATTTATGGGAGGCCCGTGGGCCTTTTTTACTTCCTGCGTGTTCAGCTCGTCCTGAAGGGAAAACATAGCGTTAATAATAATAATAATAATAATAATAATAATAATGCATGTATTTGTAATGCTCTAAGCCTTCACACTTAAACACGTTTAGAAAATAAAGTACATTTAATATCCTGACCTGATCTTTGACATTCTCATTTACAAAATGATTACGCTCAAGGTTCGTGGGTACGTCCGTGCCAAGTATGAAACATTGCAAGTGAGAAGTTCGACTATTTTAAACGCGCACGAGCGAGGTTATCTATACGTTCATTTATTCTCCAGGTAAGAGAACCACCCACAGTGGTACAGAAGAATACGTTAGGTTACACACTCAACACGATGGCTGACACTGGCCGTGTGATTAATACAGCAGGTTACTGTGTACAGGTTGGGATGAAGACAAATCTGACGATGCAAAGAGGGTCTAGAAGCAGTGGTATTATATTTGAATGTAGGCATATTCTGAATACTATGATGTACTGAACGATTCATTCAGACTTGCACCCTCATGTTAACAGTTGCGTTGCCATGACGTAATTGAATAGGTGCTCCAGTTTTTATGTCCAAAGGTTTCGCGAAGGACATTCTGGCTTCGTGGCGTAATTATATAATGGTTAGAGCGTCGGCCTATAGTGCGGAAGATGGGTTCTATCCCCTGTCGCGTCATACCAAAAGACGTTACAATATGGTAGACTACTTGTTGTTCCCCGGCTTGGCGATCAACATTAAAGGGGTAAAGCAAGGACTGGTTGGCTCGGAATCAGTATACTGTGTCTGAGTGGGGTATCCATATTATATCTGCGGCTTGATATTCCAGTGAGCTAGTACTATTAAAACTGGTGGACATCCAGACCAGTACAAGAAGTACATGCATGCAAGCATAATGTTAGTGAAGAAATCTTGAGAGTGGATGTAAACCCCAAATCAACCACCAACCAACCAACATTCTTCTTATTGCGTTAATGTATGTCATGGCAGGTCTAATTTGGCATATATATGTCTTTGTATTATTATACCTACATTTGAACAAAGAAAAACCATCCTGATTTTCCAGAATAATATACTAGTACGTAAAGACTTTCCCTAGAACATTCTCCACAAATCAGGAGTACAGATTAGGCGATCTAAGATCGGTGTGACGGACCTCCTCTGTCTTCGATAACCCACATTGCCCTGAATCAGCTCTAAACAGCGCATGTAACATGTCGCTCAACCCGCACCCGCCGGTGTGGCGCGTTACTGATGTTTGTCCTACATGTGCTGTGTATTACGTTTACACTTCTCATACAAAGTACATAATCCAATATGATATATTGTTTCCGGTTGAAAGGTTATTACCACGATAAATGAGTGATGAATATATTTTCCTGGATGCAATATTGGACTTGACATCTTTAGATTTCGCACCACCACCGGTATAATACGTAACATGTTTGCAACCAGTTCTATAACAGGCTTCGTGTTTAAATACAATAAAACATTCGTTAACCGTATGCTGTAACGTCTTTGACCGACTTCAAATGAAAGACTGCACATAGTCTGGGATTGAGAAAGGTTATATTTACATCACGTGACTAGGGCAGACAATTTGATGAATGGGATAGTTGATTAGATTTATGTTTGTGCCTACTGAGGTGATTAGAAGGATGACTGTGACTGCACGTGGGGGGAAACACGCCATCTACCGGCTAATAATGGCACGAGTTACATGACCTTTGATTGTACATATCTACGGTTCCCCGGGGTTGTGGTCTGTGTCTCCACACACCGCCGGGAGATTCTCCACATCAGTATGTAGTACATAATTCTAGCGACTATTGTATCTTTCGGAAAATATACACCGTCGGAACGTTACAAGAAAACAGAGAAAAACGTGTTATTGTTTTTGTCGGTTCGGCCTGGTAGTTTGATCGAGACAGAGAGAAAGTTTGATAGCAGTAGAAACCGGATACTTCACAATCGGGTTTAATCTCGAATTGGGAAGATCGTGTTCAACGACGAAGCCTTTGTTTTATTTATTGGTTTATGAAAATAAACGATAGTGTAATAAAAGTTGCCTGTTTGCGGTAGTGATTCATCACTGGCGATGGAGGGAAATACTGGAGTCCGATATCGTCCCAGTTGAACGGTTTAGAGTTACACGATAACACAATGACGGCGAACCAATCGAACATGCTACTGTTGTCTGTCATAACCCGTAGACCATTGTAAGGGCAACAGACTGACTGCGCAAAACTAATAACTCGACGATTATCAATTAGGGGAACCCAAAATATCAAAGTGTGAGCGCCTAACAGCGGCTGGAGAGAAGGTCCCGGATGAATTTGTTGAAAAGATTGCAAGATAGACAGCACATTGAACCCATTTGGACGGGAGATGGGTGTCCCTGGTGGCCGAATTAATTACGCGTTTTCACACGTAGAGTCCACAGACGGTCGAGTCGAGGACCGCAAATTTTATATCTGATAACTAGTCGTGTAGCAAATAGTTTCATCTGGGACAAGACAAGCAAATTAAGGCGAGAGGAAAATACAATCTGCCACAAAGATAATCGGAATTTATTTCCTTTGCAAACCGCGATCGTGCGCGCCTGTCATAGGATAATTCCCCTGATGCATGCAAATATACAAGATTAGAAGGCCATTCTAGTATTGTCGTCGTCTTTCCGGGATTAAAATATTCTCGCTGTTTCTTCTCGAACGCGTGTCAACGGGCCAACCTTTAACCCTCCGTGCTATTTATTCTAATAATTCCTACATGGTTTGCTGATGAAATCAAAGGCAAGACTCTTAATTGAGAGTTAAGGGGTAAAAGATGTGTAAGATGTCCAGACATGATTAGATCAGATGGTGTCTAATCAGCAGGCGGAGTAATACACTCATGTCGTCTTCCTATTCACCTATCTTATCTTGTGTCACTCCGCCAGACTGACCGCTAAAAGGCTCGCTACCCAGTAGCTCTTTACCTATCTAAAGTGTACACATCTTAATGATTTCTGAAACATCGCTTGAGATAAATAGCTTTTTGAAAGCTTAGAAACCATGATTGGTACACGACAGATTGACATTTGAGAAATAGGCAATAAATTTGACAAAATGTATATTTTCATGAACTTAGCAGCCTGCTAAAGTATTAGTTTGCCTGTTTATTCAACTTGGTTTAATACATGTATGCCGATACACCAAGCGCCTATTTGTTTTAAGCATTGATGAGGAATCGGCTTACACTAATGGGCACATGTGGAAGACAATCTCAGACATTAGCGGATGAAATACAATAAATCTTCAAGCTACGCCATAGCATGCATTTAAAATCCCTACGTAGGATATTTGTTAGGAATATACATTTTACAAGGAGTGAGATAGGACTATAGGTTTTATGTAGAGTAAGTTAGGATATAGGTTTTACTTAGAAAGATATACGACAACAAGTTTTACAAAGTGAGATATGCAGATAGGTTTTATGTTAACTGGGGTTGGACAGGGTGAAAGTGTCATATCATAATTGCTTGATCTCGTTCAATGTAAACAGCGATAAGAAATATACAGCGATAAGAAATAAATAAACGATACTCTCTATTGACAAGGTATCTTGCTTAATTTATTTATATTTACTTAATTTATTCATGGTAGGTAAATAAGTTTTTGGGGTAGCACCAGGTAGGAATTGATTGATTAATATTGCACTACATACACTATTAGTCTGATAATGACAACATACACAGGCTAACACAGTTATCATATAAAGACATGTATCATTCGCTACATGGAATGTTCAGAAAACAGTAAACTTTACGTGAAAATACGAATATATGAATTATATTCACGAACTGAATGTTACGTACAGTATAGAGAAACCAATATTCCAATATATTCCAATAAATGGCAATATTACATATAAAGTGTTCAAACTTTCAATGAGGCCCGTGTTTTCTACTATACGGGGCCCCCTTGTTCAGAACAGTTGTAGTACTAGAATAGTTGTAACTGGACTCTCGCCACAATAGAAAGCGTTGACCTTACAATAGTTGTGGCTACAATAGTTCTGAGCAACGGGCCCGCAGTGTCAATCATTGAAGTGGTACCGATAATCGATCAAAAATCAATAATCAGAAAAATTTAATATTTCAAATTTATATAAAAGCACGTATACAATACCTGCAAGCTGAAGACCGTTTTTCTCTGAGTGACTGTTCTTGTTGTTATTAACACGGCTGTTATCATTGTTATTGTCACTGGCGCTATTGCTGTGCGGGCTGCCGGGGTCACAAACGGGTCCAGAACGTTCCACTACTTCGTGATCCGCCTTACAGAACAGCCCGTCTTCTCTGAGAGCGAACTCGTCCCCGGGTATCAACTGTCTGCTACACGCCACACACCGAAAACAGTCGATATGGAATATTTTCGTCTTCGCTCGCATCACAAAGTCATTTTTACTGAATCCTAAACCACACTTGGAACACTTAGACCCGAATAACCTGAAAACAAAATAAAATCTGTTAGTCTTCATAAGAATAGAATATGTATAAGTCTACACATATATTATAATACGGTAACTACTATTTTAAAATATCAAAAATATATCATAAGCATATATATTTAAAACACAAATTCATATCGAACATCGATGAATGGATTGTAAATATATTCATATTATTAAACGTAACATTACAATAGTAACCCATTCCTAGTCTAATATGACTATAATAACACATTACTATACGTATCACTCTACAATATCCAAGATACGAACGTATTTATACTAGAATACAAAAGTGATGCCATTCTCTTTGAAATAATCCTAGTAGATTAATTCCTGTATTCATCTTTGAAGTGATTCAATAAAACCACAAAGCTCACGGTTGTAAATGCATGAGTTCAGTAGTGAATATCTATTTGTGTTTGTAAATGCGCTGCAACAATTTTAGTTAATTATAGAACATATGTTAATATGTTAACCTTTCATATATTATATTTTCTTTTTTCTCCGACTCTCGCGAAATGAATATTCATAAAAGAAAATAATATCGTTTAATAAAATTATTCCTGACTATTGTACATTACATCAAGACACAAACGCCAGTCTATTGATTAAGCTTTGAAATATTTAAACAAGTCATGGGTTTGATGAACATATATAAGTTAATAATACAAAATAAGAGGAAGAAAAAAGAACATACCACCACTATTTATATCATTGCAAATACTATGATATTTGGGTTTGATATCAATAATAACGCCACATAGCGGTTAATAAACTATATCATTGTTCCGGGTCAGATTGATATTTTATTCTAACCACAGTGAAGGTTCCTGTTCGAGCAACCTCCATTTAACCACTTGTAACCTAATCGTTTGATGAGGGCAGTACTATCCTCACAACCATGCAAAATTAATAGCAATGCTTTAGTTAAACAATTCTGCTTTCTGCTGTTTTTATCAAATATGCATGCACCGATTTCGGTGGCAAACGAGCTGTCACGACCAAAACACGCACACGTTCACAGTGTAGTGGAGACCAGGACCCGGAGTCTAACAATTAAAGATTTATCGTATTTAAGAAAGAGATTACGCTGAGTTTTTCTTGTTGATTTGCAGGATTCGCGTGTTTACCTCGCAGAGCACAAGATGACGACTTGAGTTTTCTTCAAATTGAAAATTCGAAAAGTATTTACCCACGATCGATTTGATTTCAAATACAGATCAACGGACTAAACAGTTAAAAATGAACAAAAATACAAAATAAAAATAAAGACATAGTATTAGAAGTGTAATTGTGGCATCAATCTCGTATTAACCTTTAGCATGTGTACTGTGGATAAACTGAACAGACGACAGAGACATCACAATGAGTAAAATAGCTTGACATCGATCTACGCCATGATGAGACGGACAATTGTGCTGCCATCAACGATGCTCAAATTACGCTAATTATTTCACCATCATAAGAGAAAGCATTTACATAATTCAACCGTTTATTATGCGATTCTGTGCACACATCTACAGGTTAAGGTTAATTAGCTAATATACAAATTGCAGTTAGTTGAACTACAGGTTAGTTAAAACGACTATCGCGTAATTGATAATTTCCTAAACGTTAGGACTATCGTGTGCTGTGTTCCTTCTGTCTGAGGTTCTATATTGATTAATTAATATATCAATTATTCTGGTAAAATACTATCTTTGCGAATACGGGAAGGTTTATACACTATCTTAATTTTAAACTGACAAAAAGATATAAAGATAAATAGCTAGAATGTTGTTAAAATATTCCTAATCTATCCCAATTAGAAACTCATCCGCGGATACATTTCGCTTACACGAAACTGACTTAAGACGAATTCTAATAAATATAATTTTGAATAATCTATAAATGCGTGTTTATAAGCGTGTTTATATTACGCCACATATCGTGTGTTTTGTAAGGCATACGCACTAAACGTTGTGGTCAGTGATTTGTCAGAAAAGAGAACGAGCCAGAATACCATAACATAATGCTCTTAGCTGATTAAATCAATAACAGTCAATCGTTCCTCCTCATAGTCATTAAAACAATTGCTTTAAAAGGATTTTATATGAATTCATAGATCGTGCCATAATTTTTTGACCTGATGTTTTGACATGTAACCCCATCATACTTTTAGTGAGAGCACGGAACACACAATCAATTACGTAGACCGTATTACGCCCTCTTTAGTATCCACAGTCAACTTTTGCAAGCAAAATAATATTGAATATTATGCACTTTAGATTAATTACATACATTACAATATTTGCAATAATTACTTCAATGCTATTCGGATAGGGAGAATTGCAAGATAATTCAATTTTATGGTTTCTATATTAAATATTAGTAATTTTATACTAGTATATATACTTTTCCATTTGTTTGTTTGTTTGATTTTATATCTATTTCATATATGATTTTGAATATTATTCCATGAAACTAAACCATAAGCACATGATAGGCAATACTATCTATCAAAATGTTCTTATCATATTTATCAACACTGAAATAAGAACAGAAAATTGAATAAATTATATCATGTGGTGTTATCGCGATCTTTGACACCTCTGTTTTCTTTTGAAATTAGCGCAACTATTTTATCTTATAAACATATACAACTTGGTCTGTTTATATTACAAACAGAACAACCCAACGTCACAGCCCATGATCCACACTGCCGACGTACCCCCCAAGAACATGTATACTCAGATATAATGTTAATATTATACCGACTATACAAGGGAAGTAAAACATATTTTTCACTCTCAATTGACAGCATGGCCTTTAATTAAGAGACGATGAACTCAAACACAGAACTCATCCACATGAGACGGGCCCGCAGCGTTCTTGTTCCCCCGAATCCCCCCAAAACAGACGCGCGACTAGGGTCTGAAGACATGGGCTTGAAGACAGCTGGGCTAATACAACACACTAAACAGGGCTGAGAGGAATGGCTGACTGAACGCCTCGTATAGTCCGCTCAACTCTAATGAGGCGTACGTAGTTTTTTCTTAAAAAACCATAGCGACAATTAAACTTGGCTACTACAATGCCAATGGACATTTGATTTTGTGAACTGCCATTATTCCTGACGTTTGCCTATGACTGGTGAAGCATCGACCACCGTATGCTTTGATCACTTACAATATATTGTCACAATTAATAACCATATTTACAATTCACTTACTAATTATGTATATTGAGAAAATACAGTTTTAGTATTATATTGCTTCATAAAGATGGATGCTATATTTTTGCCGTTGAATTAAATTTTATTAGTATCTCATTTTATTATTATCTAGTTAATACAATAAGGTAAGACTTTACAAGGTATGACAATAATGTAAGACTTTGCAAGGTATGACAATAATGTAAGACTTTGCAAGGTATGACAATAATGTAAGACATAAGATATGCTACTAGATTTTCTCATTAACGGCAAACATTAAATACAATTATCTGACATAAATTACATAGTATATTATAAAGAACTTGATAATAATTATTCCTATATACAGCATAGTAGATTTATGTTTCTATATACATGTTATATATTACATAGAAGCCACATGCATGAATTCCAAAGGTTTATTACTGAGATTAACTTGCCCTTACATGTATCCCAAACATTGGCATTATAGTCTAGAGAACAATTCCTTTCAACGAGATAAAAAGTGTAAGATGGATATAATTTGTTGGATCTGAGTTATTTTAATATAAAACGAAACATGGTACCTCTATAAGTATCGGGTCAATGTGCTCCGTTAAATGGCTTATGAACATGCCATTATGAAGATATGATTCTTTACGTCAATGTGTACCATGTCGGATAAATAATGTCACCATGACATTACCTACACAATTTACAAGGGGAATAGTAGATAAAATAGCGGGGGGTATGCGATATTCCACCCCTATCACACCTGTCTGAATTGGGGTGGTATCCAACTGAGCTCATAATAGTCAAGTAGCGGAGACACGTTTTAAACACCGCTTGAACTACTTGATTTATAGTGTTAATTGTCCATTCTAGTGGATATGCTTTATATTAGACATATTCATTGGCGTATTAGATTATCATTTTTAAGTGTTTATAATAGGCAATCAAATATCAGTTTTGGTTGTACTCGACGTCCTTACAATAAAGACAATTTGTCTGATAAGAATGCATTTACTAGAGTGTATAACACTTATAAAATGATATACAGAATATAATATTGGTTTCAATGTAAATTAATTATTTTAATATTCACTTTAAATAACGTTCCTACATTATATACGTATAACACCACCACAATGATAATGCACTCCTGACAGGGTTGTTAACATAGGGGTACGACACCTATCAGTTTAACAATAAGAAAGAATCTTAAAGTTGTTGAAGTCGTCAGTTCACGTACCTGACGTAATCGCGTTTACAGTAGGTCTTTCCGTCCCTGACGAAGCACGTACACGATTCATCTAGATACTGGTCACAGTCCGCACACTTTAGACACCCGGCGTGCCACTCCAAGTCCGGAGCCACCCGCATTATAAACTGGTCCTGTATCTGTGAGCCGCATCCAACGCAAACTGATGTTCGCCGCTTGCTGTCTGCAATAACAACAACATTTTAGAAATCGTGAAAAACACAAATTTACAACAATTATTAGTACATTAGGCGAGCTGTCAAAGTCTGGAAGTGAATTGACAGGCAGTGCTGGCACTGCTAGCACGTAATGGAACGGGTGTCTTTAGGAAAGTTCCTGGAAATCAAGGAATGGCAGACTTTGCCGTGGCGGTGAAACTTACTCGGCTGCGACTCGGCAGTCATCTCCTCGGACTTTGAGGGAGAAATTTTGGCTGATTTTGAGCAACAACACTACACGTGGAAAGAACGTCGGCGTACACCCGTCCCCAGCAACTCTCAAACACTCTTGGAAACTCGTGCAAGGTTGATGACACAAAATACCTCTATAAATTCCTTGCCTAGAAGCTGTGTGTTTCATTGGTCGTCACACCGTGACGAGAGCACGTGACATACTAATTATAGCGAGGGGGCGTGTCCGACATGTGCTACTCGGCGAGTCGCTGAGTGGATTCCGTCAATGTGAGGCAGGCGGTGTTTGGAGCCCGGCCCATCGCGTGTCGAGTTGAGGCTGTCACTCACTGAGAAGAACGGCTTCCCAAACAAACCCTGCGATGTGAGGAGCCTGTGTAGTGCTGTAACTCGACGTAAGAGCTTTTCACCATAGTCAACCAACGGAGCTAAATATACAAACATTCTTACTACGGCGTTGGGTAAGGTTAGGGACAAGGGGCCAACGTTTATTTGTAAGATGACCTGACAACTAAATAGCGACACTTCATTATTAGTGTTGTGAGACAGACCAACAAAGGCAGTGTTTTGGAGCTCTTGTACCGCAGCCAAGAGCCTAAACGATCTATTCTTGAAAGCATGTACACGCATATACACACAAACGCCAGACTTACAAATACACATCACACACACACACACACACACACACACACACACACACACACACACACACACACACACACACACACACA
>JAVCKZ010135774.1:0-21519 GCA_034780755.1 Lepetodrilus elevatus
AAGCGCAATTAGTCTCAGATCGAAATTCGTTTGTCCATTATCCAGGTCAATCAACTGTGATATTATGCCTTTAACCCTCTATGTAATCAATATTTTAACAAATTAATAATTTTGTTATGGGTTAATCACAATATTATTATTAATATTATTATCTAGAATTAATATATTGTAAGATTAATTGCACGAATTATATCACACATATATTATCATTCCATATATATTTTCATCATTTAACATAAGTTAACTAAATTTCATATCTACATTATATACCCATATTTATATATATTCCACGCACGTTTACAGCATATTAATGCACTTACCGTGAAGGCGTGAAGTGTAGTGTACACGTGACTACATGTTTGTGTTTTGTGTTTGTCGTAGTGTTGTCGCAAGCTTCAATGAAGATCCTGGAAGAGTACAAAGACGCAGACCCAAATTTTACGATCCGTCGACAACACGAACAGCGTCTAGAAGAACTGGAACAGATTGAACAGCTAAGAAATGTACGTACACGTTCAATGGAACATCGATAATTTAAAAAAGAATGTAATTTTAAAAGTTTTATGGGTTTTTTCTTCTCTTATGTGTATTATTTATTGTGTATTATTTCTTTCTTTCTAGTTTTGCGCTATAGGTGTAAAGTAATGTTTTGTTACTTATAAAAAGAAATAGAATTACAACATAAGATGTTCAAACGCTTTTGATGCAAATTTCATGTACAACTCGTGTCTTGCGTTGGGATTTGAATTCAAAACGTCCGAATGTAATCCTACTGAACCAGGCCTCATGATTACAAAACCTTTGGAGTAAGATTTCATGCTCAAGCTCAAATTTGTGAGTAAAACATTGAGTTGTACGAGTTTGTACTAAAAGTAAAGATGATGCCAGATTAACTCAATGGAAAATGTAGTGTTTTTGAATAAATCTTTTGTGTATTATTCACAGAAGGAAGAATTTGTTATACTGAGGGATGTAAGTTGAAAAGTAGCATGTTCATATTAGCATGATTACAAAAACACTGACATAGAAAAACACAGATATTGTGAATCTGTGTGATGATATGATTATTAGTATCACATATAATAGTATTTAATAGCATCTTCCATATATTGCAATGCTCACCTGGATTCATCTGAAATAGGGCATCTGTGGTTGCCTTCAACAAGGAGAGGGTTAACTAATACTGTATGACTGTCTCGTTATAATTAATTGGCCTTGGGAATTGCTTATTAACTTTTAATAATGTGGAGATATATTTTGAGAGTGTGTGTTCGTAAAAATTTGATCAGATATTGTCATTCATAGTTGTCAAATTCCAATCTCACAAGATGTAAAGATTATATTTTGACATATTTGTTTTTTTTACTAAGTTTCGAAAAACGGAAACAAATTATATTTGATTTTGGGGGTGTTACATATTTTATATTTAATTATTTCCATATTTTCAATCGTCGCAAATGGGTGAAAGATTCCCGCAGCGACGTTAAACTCCATATTCACTCACTCACTCCATATTTTCAATCAATATATCGTAAACACCAGTCAAGTATTAATTAAAATGAATTAACCAGTTAATCAAACGCATTAATTAGTATTGTACATGTATTTAGGTGTATTTGGTTTTCAATAATGCCTGTCTTATGCCAGCTCGGAGTTTCGAAATTCAGAATCATTCTCCATAGGCCCAATGTAAAGGTGGTAAAATCTGTAATTTTCAGGGATTCACACAGATACACTGTACCTTTAACATTACAGATTTTCAAATGACTCCCCGGACCCTATTAATTTGAACACTGCTATACTATAGTGCTCCCTCGATATAACGTCCTTTGATGCACCGCGGATTCGGATACAATGCAGGGTCCAACAAGGACCCCATTTTAAAAAGAAAATTAAAATAATCTTTAAAAAATTTTTTTTTTTTCTCTCCAATTATATTCGTTGATATAATGCGGGTATTATAATGTGGGTGGCATGTCATGGATGCGTTATATCGAGGGAGCACTGTATAATGTGCTTTCACTTCTGCGTGTATTCGAAACTCCGAGGTGGCTTATTGGTCACTTACATTGTGACGTTTCACGCGTGATGTAATTAACATGGCTGCAGGGTGGGTCTGTGAACTGTGAACTGCTTCATAACACTCCAAACCTGAGTAGAATATTATCGTCCTAGTAACTGGTCTTTACTTTCGATGAATCAAGGGAAATAACACACTAACAAATGGAGTTTACGAACAATTATTATTCTATAATAATAGCTATTAGTCAATGATGTACATGCATGTAATATTTACTGGGACATTATATTCTCACAGAGATGATCTGTATTAATGTTAACTAATACAAAGGCTACGGTACATGATTTAACTTGGTATGTCGAACAGCTGGTGCTTGCAAGTTTGCTGCACCATTCAACGCTACGCATGTTGTGGATTTCCTCCTGCCCTAAACTGACAAGCTGTGATATAAGTGAAATAATCTTGAAAGCAGATCTAAACCACAATTTAAAAACAAACAAACATGATTTGACAGTGTGTGAGTGATTTAAACTTAACATTGCTGTGGGTTTTTCCAATACAACATTTGCTAATATGTGATTTAATAGAAGTAATAAATATCATGTCTATGCAGTTCACTGAAGTTGAACGGGATTCGTATACCTCATTAATTCATCAACAATCTGTATCATTAAACATGTTTCTAAGGTCTTTGCACATTTGGGCAGTTTATTCAGCAGTTTATCCAGCATGTTATGCCAAGTTCATCGAGGCATTTAACCATGTGAACATGTGTTGAATTTAAGCTAGCCATGCAAAGTTGTCAAAATACACAACATAAATTGCCCAAATGTGTGAATACTGGAGCGGTTATTTCTCTAAAGCTCTATGTCGTATCTTGGCGTTGAATAGAGTAACTTCAGTTACAATGGAGAGTTTTCGTTGTTACTCCAGACGATCGAGTCACGACTGAAGGTGACCTTGCCAGACAACCTGCCTGATGCCTTGAAAGACGGAGTGGTGCTGTGCCATCTAGCCAATCAGATTCGGCCGCGATCCGTCGGCAGTATTCACGTCCCGTCTCCTGCTGTGGTGAGTCCCAATCATATTTAATCACTTACCTGTCAATGGCACATTTAAATATTGTAGTAAGGCTAACCATCATTAACCACATCCCAGTCACACCTTTGTCAAATACACATTTATGAAACCGTTATTAATTAAATATTGGTATTTTCTTTTTGCTGTCTCATAACTTTGATATAACTTTGCTTTCCAGCCCAAATTGACCATGGCAAAATGTCGAAGAAATGTCGAAAATTTCCTAGAAGCTTGTCGGAAAATAGGAGTGGACCAGGTAAGTCATGATAGCTATTGGACGATGCAGATAGCGACTACTGTATGTAACAGCAGGGCTGCGTTCAGACTGCACTACATTTCACTACACTTCTATTCTACAAAGTAGTGGTTGGCTGAACAAGTTCATAGCAAAATATCAGCAAATTGGTTTAAGCATGCATGCAGTCCATTCTCTTCATGTTTGGGTTTTTCCTACAGGTTCCAAACCCGTAAAAAAAAGTAGTACATGGCCTCTGAATGGCCTCTGTAGCACTTCATAGCACTATGTAGTGAAAAGTATTGTAGGCTGAACGCACCCCAGGTAAGCACTATAAAGAACAAAAACAACAAACATAATTTAGAAACAGATATAAACCCATTTAAAAAAGCAATGCAAATACAGTGCTCCCTCGATATAACGCCCTTCAATGCACCGCGGATTCGGATACAACGCAGGGTCCAACGTGGACCACATTAAAAAAATATTTTTAAACAATAATTCTTTTTTTCACCAATTATATCGAGGGAGCTGTACCATTGTTCAGAAACAACAGCAATAGCCAGACAAAACACAAGTAAACACTTGGTTGAACAACACAGATATCGACACTTGACATGCTTTAAAGAACACAGTACATCTACACCACAAGCAGTACTGTTGTAGTACTTTAAATTTAAGCCACAATCACATACACATTTCAATGGCAATTTTACAAAAACTAAAAAAACGATTTTTAGTCAATATCGAGTTGTTAGATACTTTCTTGAGATGTGATATTGTGCCGCAAGAAAAGGAATAACTTTTAACACATTGTTCTGAGTTGCTCAAGTAAGCTTGCTAGAGCGAGTACAAATTGCATTGAAGAAGTTCCAATGATGACTCGTGGTTGAATGGATGAACACCACGGCTGATACTGATTAATCTGATAGAATTAACCCCAAGTTCCACAGTTTCTGTGTAGAAATATATCATTAACAAAACATGCAGTTTCACAGAGCAATTTAATTAATACATGAATTTTACATGAAACTGTTTGAAATGTTGCATGTTTTTAACCCTAGGCCTCCCTAATAGCTTGAAAATTGTACATGTTCATAGTGAACATCATAACATTAGAATAACACCATTGCTGTTATTAACATTTATGTTAAAGCTTGTGAAATAAACTTGGTAGTAACCTTGACTAAGACTGTGCAATGTAACCAGACCTTACACGTTTTTATTTGGCATTAACATTTATTATTATTATTATTTTCTACTTTTGTTTCGCATGAATTTAATCAATGTCAGTGGTAGTTTTGGGGTTAACGTTATGTATGTTATGACTATCTATTTTTGTCATTTAACAATAGATTCTAATACCACTATTGAGTAATTATTAACAAGGCATAGTCTAATCTAGTTAGCGGGATCATAGCACTCTTTTCTTTTAACAGCACACTATTGTATTTTTCTTTATTTCTTTTGACAATAATATTTTTTTTCATTAAAATTATTTCAGTTTTTGCATAGTCCGTTTTTTATGACACATCTGCTTTATAAAATTCTACGTTCACCAATGTATTGTGTTTAATAAATTAATGTCAATTAGCTACGATATCAATGATAAAAAATTTTCGAGAAGGGCCAATCCCCACTGTAACTACATCAGGAAATGCCATTTCCAAATTTGTCACTAAAACTATTTTTGTAGGATTTTTTGGGTGGAAAATCAGGTGCTGATTGATTTGTTTTGTCTAAATCATTGTCGCTCAGTGTTGTGTCTACCCACATAAAAACATGATTTTCTTTAGTTTAAATGTTGATGCTTTTGACATGGCAGATATTTACAAGTCTTATTCCTAAATCAAAGATGACAGTTGAGTCCTATATTTTTGGGATAATTAAAGAAAGCAAACGTTTAATGAAATTGTTGATACACCACTTGTCATGAACCAATAACCAATTGAAATGATATTTTTTTAGCAATACTGAAGTATCGCCCCGAGGTTACGAAACTATTTTAGTACGATTTCAGGCACAGGCTCAAATTATATGTGTATTTTTTAATACGATTGAGCATGAAATCTTACTAAAAATATGTTTGGTGATATCGGGGCATGGTTCCTTATCACTAACTTTTCATTTTGTTGATTTTGTTTCTGTGAAGTAAACTTCATTTTGAATATTTACACTGCGGTAGTGTACCTTTAAGAATTGATTTATTGTGTGATGCTCTGCTTGTTTATTTTAAGATCTTTGTATTGCAATGTGTCGCATTCCACCAACCTTTTGTTATGTACATCTCCAAAGTTTTCCATGCATTGAAACCATACTTGAGAAAGTTTCGTAATCTCTGGGCTAGTTCTAGTACTGACAGATACAAAGAAACATGTTCGTGTTTAATTGGTTCTCTTCAGCGTCAACATCAGCCTAATTGTTTTAAATTATACGTCATGTGCTAAACCGAAAGATAATGCATGTGTTGCATACACATAACCTGCGGTTGCTTATATTTCCTGATATTTTGTCCATTAGCATTGAATTTGAGTCCAAGAACTATGTTGTTACATTAATGTTATTATCCTGTGTTTGTTATAGCTTCATGTGCCTTGCATCCTTATAAAGTCATAAACTATTATGTTCCAACTAGAAAGTTTATCTTTTAAATTGACGATGAATATTTCTCTTTTGTACCACCACATTTCAAACTACATGAGGTATATTCTGACCACTTCTGCATACCTCTATACGAGAAACGACATAATTTCAATCGCCAAAATTACGTTCCTTAGACTACAAGTATTGTAAGGCCTTTTGCAGATGTTTTATTATCAACGTATTGACAGTGGTGATGTATTTAATAACATTATTATGTGCATAGAGTAGAAACTGCCTAAGGTAATTAAGACCACCACTATGCAAATCTGACTACTACTTCAAATGATCAGAATTCCCTAGATAATGTTTTTTTCCTCTCCATATGTTGGTAAATCCGACCAATAAGCTTTCAATTTTGTCTTGGTAAAATTTGGAAAGAAATGTAAAATCCCATTTGGTTGGTAAACTGTCAAGACACAACAAAATGCTGCGTGAAATTTGCCGCTACAACGTTGTATTTTCCTAAAAAATAGCATAATTTCCAAGTGGTCGGAATTACCTTGGTCAGAATTAACCACATGTACTCTAACATATATTTTTTGTGTGAAGTTCAATGCAAAAATTATATCAATTCAATGTGTTTGTGTATGCTTTTTGTTATTTCGCTCATGCAGTTGTTGTTGGTTTTTCAGTCTCTTCCCATGTGCCTGTACTACCCATGATCCTTTGGTTGCAATACCAGCATGCACTTGTCAGAGCGGGTCGACTAATCTGTTGCACAGTCTTAGCAGTTAACCACTTTACTGGGAAAACTAAAATATCTTATGTTCAGCCACAAAAGAAATTTTGATAGCTGAGAAAGTCACTGATACATTTTTTCATGGCTTGTCATTTGAGCTACATTGAAATTTAAAATATTAAAATTTAATTATTTAAAAAAATTTTTTTTTTTTACAATTAACCACCTACCTGCTGGAGAAGGGAGCAGCAATTGCGATTACATTGAAATTTCAAATATTTAAATTTTAATTATTTCATATTCTTTTTACAATTAACCACCTACCTGCTGGAGAAG
Source organism: Lepetodrilus elevatus (assembly GCA_034780755.1). Taxonomy (NCBI): domain Eukaryota; kingdom Metazoa; phylum Mollusca; class Gastropoda; order Lepetellida; family Lepetodrilidae; genus Lepetodrilus; species Lepetodrilus elevatus. The sequence goes on from JAVCKZ010135774.1 coordinate 6,994, forward strand.
CAGGAAGAAGGGAGCAGTGATTGCACATTGACCCAGCAGGGAGAGGGTTAACCAATCGGTTGGGTTCCAAAATGTCTTTGCGTCATGTTTTTCAGGCTGGGCTGTGTGCATGTGAAGACATAGTGGAGGAAATCCGACCTGCACGCGTGGCTAAAACTGTGCAACACTTAGTGTCCTTCCCTCGACTAACACCTGTCGACTATTACGTCTCATATTTATGTATCGCCATTTTCTGCCTGACCTGTTTCGTCCTGTTTCGCTACCAAGTGTAGTAAAGATAGTTGCCCACTGTAGTAAGAAAGTGCCATTGTAATCCTGGTACATTTAGATGACAGGCCTGTGTTTCACGGAAAGGGGTCGTACCAGTAGTCTCGTTCAGTCGTCGTCATCGCCTATGGGTGAGATATTCCCGCCGCGACGTAAAACATTAATTCAATCAATCCATGCACCATGCTTTTACTATAACAGGAAATTATGTATTCCTTAATTTACGCACGGACAACAGGTAAAACCTTTTCGAGAAACATAGGCCAGGCCCTGAGATTACGAAACTTTTCTGAGTACGTTTTTGTGCTCAACTCGCGTGCGATGCTCAAAAACATAACATTTTATGAACAAAATTCTTAATTGAGTATGAAATCGTACTTAGAAGAAAGGTTTTGTAATCTCGAGGCCAGATTTTCAAAAAAGCATCTGATTAACTAACCTGCAAACTGTGTTCATTATGCAATTGTGATGCCTGTTATCCATAACATGTAGTATTAGTTAAAGCAAGTATTACCTTAACATGTATTTTCTTTCTGTGATACATTGTTTGTTGCCTGAATAACGTTAACTTTAATGCCTTACCTGTAGTAGTGTGTATTAACCATGGCATGTTAGATTTCGGAAAATTATGCTTTCACATAGTGGATTGTGAAAGGAGTGTTTTCGTATAATTCTTGCCAATGCAATGCTAGAACATGTTTGTGAATGAAATGTCATATAATCACAATACTTGCGGAAACTATGTTAAAAAAATAATGCTTATGCATGATAATTTTTTTCCTGTGATGTTTTTAAAATTGGTTCTTGGACTCGATGTTTATTATTACTAATGTTTGGATATTTATTGTAGCGAAATAACATGTGTCTAAAACTAATGTCTAAAACTATTGTCTAAAACTTAGTGTGTATATCAAAATAGGACAATCCTTTGAAGTAAAACATGATAAATTATATCCAATGCATACTGCTGAAAATGTGTTCAAATCAAAATCTACTTGTCAATTGGTTGGTTTCTAGTTTAGACATGTACAATTTTTACATACATGTACTAATTTGTTAAGTTTTGCATTTATTGTATAATGCATTGGATATAAATATCTAACCAATACGTCGTCGCCTATGTGTGAGATATTCCCGCTACGACGTAAAACATTAATTCAATCTAACCAATACAGGCTTCAAACACAATTAATAATCTCACATGCTGTTCTCCTGAGAACTATTAATTGTGATGTTTTTCCATGGAATACACAGGCTTGCCTTGACTACATCACTGTAGATATGGTGTATGCAGTTGGATAATGTGACGACACTGTGCCATGTGTTACTTGCTGTGCCAAATAGATATTCTAATATCCGTGTGTGATCGCGGATATGTAGTGCCATACAATGATGAGGCCACATAAAATATTATCTTAATTTCTCCGACAACATTAACTGTCCCTCAAAAGCTGTGCAAGTATTAACATTGATGTTACGTTCCAAAACAATGAAAGAAGTAATCAATATTAATAAGTCTGGTTGAATGCTACCTTCAGTAGATACTATCTGATAGGTAAGATGCAGTGGAAACAACAATAAGTACCATGGTCATTTTATAAAACCTAAAAATATGCTCACCCTTAAATATTTAACACTTGGCCCGCTACCTGAGGCCTTTGAGGCCCGGTGTCACATTCAAACTCTATGTATGTAAAATAAGTTAGTGGGGTGAGGGTTAAAAACATGATTACCACCTGGAATTAAAATATATAATTGTCTGAGAAACTGTGACTATTTTGTGTAGCCGAACATAGTCAATCGCCATAATAATAATAATAATGCAAATGATCACATTTCTAAATAAATCATATGACCAGTGGCTGGTCTCAGAAAGATGGTGCCGACTCCCTATGGTACCATCCACAGAGAAGCCCCGCCCAGTTTTTAATAGTAGAAACTACACGTGGTTTAACCACACTGACGCATGAAATAAATCTTGACATTAATGTTGTACACGCATTCATGTAATTATAATATAACATTGTCTTTGATGCTATGGGCGAAATATTCCCGCTACGACGTAAAGCACTAATTCAATCAATTAATTCAATCAATCAATCAACCAATCAAATCAAACACAAATCAGACACAAATACGCAGCCACACACACACATGCACGCGCAAGCACATACACACACGCACACTAAACACTTATGGCTTTTGTTGCTGGCAAAAGCATTAAGATGGGAGTGAATCGCCAATGCAATACTATTGGTCAAAATTCTGATAATCTTTGCACATTTCTTGTTGCAGATTTCCTTAGGTTACGACATTGTTATGTTAATTAATGTACATATGTTATCATAATTGTTGTTACTACCACCCGTGCAATCAATGTTGGTATGCGTGCGATGTTAAACAATGGAAGAATGCCATGTTATTTCTTGCCTGCATTGTGATTAAAACCAGTTATTAATAAGTTATTCATATGATGTGCATGCTTATGATATTGTTTGTTACTATACATTGATGCTGCATCAAAATTTACATTTGCACTTGTTGAACTCATCATATGAAGTTTTACTATTACTATTAGACAGCCAATTGTTTTTGCGCAATGCATGTTGAACGTGTGATGTTTCAAAGTTATTAAATAGTTTCTCAGGGATTGGTTTAATAAAAAAAGAGAGGATATTTTAAATTTAATTTCCATTTTCCCCAGCTAAAAAACGTTGCTCATATTCCATATTTACTACTTTTTGAGAAAAATCAGTAGCCCAGATAAGGCGCGTATCCGCGTAATTTACGCAGTAAAAATTGAGAAATATGCATAGATATTAAATCTGGCAGTGATGGAACGCGTACATAATGATAAAAATATGTGGGCTGTTTACGTGCGTATCACTTATTTATTTATTTTAAATAGACCTATCTTAATAATGTTTTACTTCCTTTTTCTTTTCTTTTAGAATGTTCAATTGACTATTCAATTGACTATGGGGGGTGTAGATTAAAATTTGTGAACCTGTTCATAATTTTCAAATAAAAACATTATATTCTATATCATTATTATGTGCAAACTGTTTTCTTCAACCTTCTATTAAAATTAGCATGCATCAAAATGTTTCCTACCAAAAATCCCAGAGAAACAATTTGGTAATTTGCAAGCTGCTATCAGTATTGTTCAGAGAAAACAACATATTTCATGTGAATAGTTGCTGATAGTTATGAAGGCCCATACAGTGTACAAAGCATACCTTGTGTGGTTGCTGTGCAGTATAAATGCTCTTATCCGATATTATTATTATTATTATTATTTGTTTTTCCAATTTCACTTCATATAAATTTCACTCATTTTTTGTTTCGTTTCTGCGAATGCTTTCAGGAGCAGATATGTTCGGCTCACGACGTTCTCGAGGAAAAAGGCATATCCCGCGTGGCCATCACAGTTGCTGCCCTTGTCGCCATAGGAACAAACCCCAAACAGTCGGCCGTTTGACAGTTAGGCGAGCTGCTAGGGGCCTTTGCCTGTTTGTCCATTTTGTTGGTGCTGTTTCTCACAGCCTCCGAGCAAATGGGGATTCCCCTCTACCCGTATGAGTAGAGTTACCTCCCCATGGGGATTCTCCTCTACCCGTATGAGTAGTTACCTCCCCTGAGGGGTTAATATTTACGCGTACAGGTAGAGTTACCTCCCCCTGAGGCTTCTGAGAAACGTTGAAAGAGTTGTCCTGATAGATAAATTATGTAAATGGTGGGTTTCTACTTGAGAGAGTAGAGTTACTTCACCCTTCAAATGTCAAATCGAACAGTTTGCGAAGATAAAGGAAAGATAGCGATGAAAAGAGCTACATGCTTGTAGGGACAAGTTTATTACATCTTATAAAAAGGATGGCTGTTTTTAAAGATAGTGCTAACATATTTACATTGAAAAGAATTTGTAAAGTTCACTGTTCTACAAATGTCCCTACAGCAAATGAGACTGGTTGGAGAAAGGATACCCTTTTGAAATGTACATAGTATTAATTTATCACAATTTACTGTACATATCTATACTGTTGGCATACGCCTCATGCCAAACATGACTGTTATCTCATGTTTTGTTATTTTATTTCTTTTTCATTTTAAAATAAAACAACGTAGAATATTAATAAACTGGAAACTGGTATTCAGGACAATTTGTCAGTTCAGTAAATAATTTTTATTTCTCGGAAATTATCATTTTATTATCCAGATATTATCTCAAGCTACAAATTAATTGAGACTGAAATAGTTCAATTGAATGAAGTTATTGCTATCCACTGCTATTTTATCTGTATGTCTATGAATATATTCGGTGAATTTTGACATCCTTATCGTGTCATGTGGGTGAAATCCTTTTTCCAACCAGCTCTCCCAAACGTTGTCGTACGACAGCAAAGTGAGTGTATAAAGTTGTAGAAAGAAATGGTATTACTTAAAAGTGCAATAACTTAAAAGTTCGGACAACATTTATTATCATCAACAACAACACATTACTTCAAAATCCTCTAAATCATGTCTGTGCTTTAACGATTATGTTTTTGAAATGATAGACATTCCTAGTCAATTTTCTTTTTTTTTCCTCCACTTATTTGTGTCTCGTAAAAATGGTCCTGTATACTTTTTCTCTGAGACGTTTATTTCACAAAAGATTTAACGGATTTTGAAGATATGTTCTAACATACCTATGCATACCACACACGCCTCAAGTTTCGTTAAGACTTTCGAAATTTTCATCCCAAGTATATCTTTATTCTCTGTACCTCGATTGTTTGGTTTCACATAGTGCTGGCATCTGGATCAGATGCATTTTTTATTTTTAGTTTGTCATCCTACCCATGATATGTTGTTTCTGTGTCTTTTGAGGCTGTGTGGGTATAGGTATTTTTTATCGGTCACGAATTCAGATTGGAATCGGTTGTTGATTGGGGCACGCACAGGGCAGAACCGAGCGTCGGTATACGCAGGAAGTGCGTCATCTTTGTCAGGACTTTGCATATACACGTGACGAAATAGAATCTACACTGGGAAATGAAATTAAACGTCTTGGTCAGGGTCTCAAACTTTCCACATCTGAAACGTTGAACTGCAGATTGTCGTTTTGAAAATTCGGCATTTTCTGTAAAGAGGGTATGTGTTTGAAGAACCAATACCAGACCAACAAATGCACTGGTAAAGAGTTTTATTGATGTATATTTATTATTATTTTAACCATCTCCCTTCTGGATTAACAAACAATGTACGGGCATCCCCGGTCTCGCGCAGCGGGTAGAAGGTTAAACAATGTAGATTCTGTGTACCCCCTCCCACACCCTGACAAGGACTGGTAATAAGGAACAGGCAATTGGACGAATTTACCCACCTAGCAGCTGTAATACACCGGCTACGGCCATACTCAAAACATGTACAGCCCTGAACAAGCATAATCGACCAAGGCTTGTTCTCGTCTGTCCATGTGTTTTAACCTTGACTTTTCTGGGACTGATTGCAACCACTGCTATCTGTGGCATTGTTGGTTGCCGCTGGTAAGGTAAAGGTTAATTTTTTTAATCAGTGAGCTTCCAATATGACATAATATAACGTAACTGTTTTCAACTTTCACCATTTCATGGTGTCTCATGAGTTAGTAAAATTCAGATTGGAACCTTAAACTTTGAATGTGGTGTTTTTTAAAGGGAAAATGTGTCAATTTTGTTGGCGATTGTTGGACTTTAGGAGGTTTAGGTTCCAGTCTGCCGTGTGTATACTGTGTCAGCTAATTGCTGTATATTGGCTAAAACCTGCCTTGCTTCCTGTGGCTTGGAGTTGCTCGGCAACAAGAATACACGCTTGGTGTTGTCGGCCATGTTTGAAATTTGAAAAGTAATACACAATATATTCTCGTGAGTAGTAAAAGGAAATAGATATTCAGCTGAAATGTTCTCATAAAGTTGACAACTTAAAAAATTATGCATGGTCCAAACTTAAAATTTAGTTATGTATTTTTGGTCCAGATATCAAAATTAAGTTTCACAGCTGCATATGTAGCAGATTACCAACATTCCAACTTTTTTTCAGGAAATTTCACGGTTGTCAATTAAATTTTATGAAAATTCTTTTGGTTGAATGTCTGTTTCATCTCGAAAGTGTGAATACATACAGTACCCCTATATCATGTTTTGGTGTCAGGAATTTTAGATTTTCCTTTACGATAAGTGTATGAAGATTTCATGTTAGACGAGTTCTTGTAATGTTACCTTATTAAACCGCCATCAAATACCATCAATATACGTAGACATGTATGTAATAACTCGTGTATGGGCTCATTATCATTACAAAACCAATGTACGAATCAGTTCAGTAGCCTATAGGGTGTATGCGCGTATTATTTCCATCAGCCGTGTTATTTCAGTTCATTTGACTGTTCCTATGCGAGGTGATGAACCTTGTTTTGCTTCACTAACATCCAAGTTTTCCATTTGAACATGTTTTTAATGATGATAATGCCTTTTCAATTACAAACTGCTTAGTTTAATCAAAACTTCACAACTGTAATGTGGTTTTTAAAATAATATAAAAAGTAAAATGTTCATAAAATTAACAAAATTTATTTACGACATCAATCAACATTTCCACTGCTATTCTGGGCAGTTTCAATTGCCTTTTGTATTAAGAAGGTTAACTGACAGATAAGCGTCGACCAAAACCAAAGATTTGTGATCGAAAAGGCATTTTTGTTTTTGTTCTGTTGTACATTTTTTATTTACTTTTATAGATAACAATGTCATTTTATACCAAAAGATTGATTGAATTATTTATAAAAACCACATTTAATTGCTGTATCACACAGCTGTTTCGTCTCGGGGTGTAAGGATTTACAGAAATATAGTCCCCCCTTTTCTCAGTGCTACAGAATGAAAGTAAACCGTCATTCCTGATTGCATTCACCATCTTGTATCCTACCCAGAGTCGAAACCATCTTTGTAACCATATTGCATATCTCTATTTATTATAGCTTAATAAATTGAATGACACTTTGTGATATTTGTTTTGTACGACACTGCCAATGGCTTTGAGATTTTCTCCCTCAACTCCCAAGAAAATACTATTTCTATATTACCATATCCTACGGTAGTTGTAAATGTTTTACTGTAGATTTAATTAACTAATTATTTAGGAATAATATACATCAATGTTTCATTGAAATGTATGCCTGCCTGTGACTGGTAACGTTGCAAATGGGTGAAAGATTCCTGCAGCGATATTAAACTCCATATTCACTCACTTATGTATCCCAATATTTTGTGAAATGAAAATTGAAAATGTAGTTTTCAGGGCAGGTAATTTTTTCCCCGACTGAGTTTCCAACATTAGACCTACGCCATTTGTTTTATAAATTTAGAGCTTTAGAAAAAATCATTTGTGATAATCTATTTCCATGACAAAATTTGTTTGTTATTTAAATGATTAAAAAGCATTATAAAGTAGAAATGTGATGATCTATAATTTCTGAAAAAGGTTTACGCTTGTCGATCTTTTACAATGATTACAGCCATATCAAGTGTCGAGATCATAGCCACATGCATGTAGTGTATTATCTTTGTAGTCATTTCTCTTTGTAGCCTAGAGATAAATTATTGGAGTCTACCCATGTCCATTTGTTGTTGAGATTACACGCATGTATCGGTAATAGTCTGTACAAATGAGAAATACACAAGAACAATGTGAGATGTTTCAGTGAAGAGAATTTTGTTGCACGCTTCCTTCGTAATCTAATTATCAACCATAAAATCTTCTTTCTTTTTTGCTGCAACAAGTGCCAAGCAAAATATAATTTAAATTAGGATATAATATTTTGGTGATTATGAAATGACAGTAAGAAATGAAAATGTCATGAAATGACTATTGTAAGAAATGAAAATATCTGGATATGGTAGGTATGTTACTTTAACTCTCCCCATGCTGAAGGCATCCAGAGATTCCCTAAAGAGCTGTGACTATAACTAATTCAGCATGGAGAGGATTAATACCCTTTCCCAGGTGGATTAGGTACAGGCACAGCTCTTTAGGGAATATCTGGTTGCCTCCAGCAGGGAGAATTAAAATATTTTCATCAAAATGAAAAAAAACATCCGATTAAATTTCAACAATTTAAAGAAAATCAAATTAATTTTTGTTGGTTTGTAATGTTTTTGTCGGATTACAAAGGAAGCAATTTTTCAGTTCACTGTACATATTGCATAATAATTTCTGAAATACTAGTCTCCATCAGTTTTTGTAATATTGTAGCCTTGCGCATACTCAAAACACAGGTGAACTAATGGTTTCTGGATCTAGTCTCGTGGTAAATGTACATGAATAATATATGTGAAGTCTTGTATAAATTCTATGAAGTCTTTGATGTGATTGTGTGAAATATTCTATAAAAAAAAAATCAATAATATTTAAAAGCTTTCCTGCTTTAATTTATAAGCAGTTGTCAGTGTGGCATAAATATTATTGGAACCGTGAATGTTTTATCTGTAGTAACGATCTACTCCTTTGAATGATGCAATATTTACACGAGATCGATCCGGTACTCAGTGTAATAGACAAAGTGTCTTTACCAATGATATGTTATTATTCAGCGTGAAGCTGCTAGCCTCAATAAAAAACAACTCTTGTAAATAAAACCGTGTTTGACTTGTTCATTGTGAAAGAAGATGGATGTGATGAAGATTATCACAAGTTGAATTAGAGCTCCTTTCAAGATTATTTCAACCATATCATGGCTTGCATGTTTTGTGTGTACATGCTCTGCTTGTACTGGGTCGAATTTCCCCCAGCTGGTGGTGCTAACTCACGGAATATCCTGCTGCAGTTACTGGTATCAACTGACTCTGAACCAACCGGTTCTTGCTTTACCTTTTAGTTGGGAGGTTAATGCTGAGAGAAGCAGGGGAACAACAAGTAGCTTCTTTTAACGTCTTTTGGTGTGTGGTTGGGACTCGAACCATCATCCTACTGATCTCTGGGCCCCAGAGGCGGTTCTGAGTGAATGTATTGTGGATCATACTGGACAACTTGGATACTAGTACCCAGTTTCCTGGTCTTCAATCGAGCTCTGAGACCTCCTGAACAGGCCTCTGCTGATAGGATTTGGAATAATATCTCGACTGTTGACATGCAATGACATCAGAAACAGTAAAACATACATTCAAGTGACTAGACTGTAGAATCTATCGAGGCTTTGCACAGAACAATCGTTTCCATTGCCGAGCCATGTTGGGTGTCAGAAAACAATCTGGTGACATCGAGCAATGGCGGAAAATCCCATTGTTTTGCCACCCACGATGCCATGAGCGACGTATTTCAGTGACTGAAAATGTAAATTCTGCTTGAATACTTCATAAAACACAGAATCTATATTTTATGAAGCTGGTCTATGGTGAACTATACATGATTCACATTCTCAGTAACTTGTATCTATAGATAGAATGATGCAGATTTTATTTAGAGTAGTTGTATGAACGTTTCACCATTTCTGATTCAAGATTTCCTCAGATAGGTTATCGTGGAACTGAATACAATTTCAATATAAATGTAATGCAGTTATAAAAGTTATACATAAAAACAAAATATTGTATGCTTTGGAAATCGTATTACAAATACTATCTGCTTCAAGTGCGTGTTGAACTTGCCCTGGCATGGTAATTTTCCTGCCAATTCAGGGAATATAAAGTTCCAAAAGTGATTGATAGGAAACTTGGAGAAATCAAAACTGATAACCTGTTTTCATATTTAAAATATCACTTTATGTTTATTATCAGTAAATTCAGAATTAAACATAATCATACGCTTGGAAAAGGCTCCCTTTATACAATCTCAGTTTCTACACTCGGAAACACTGAATAGAAATATCACTTGTGATATTAATAATATTCTTTATGCACTACCATTTCTACTTACGGTACAATGGTAACATTATCTTTGCATAGGTTAAATATGATAATAAATACGAGATTCATATAGCACCAAAGGTAAAAAACCACAATCAGTCTAAATTTAGAACAAACATTACGAACAAAGCGTCATCATTGGCAATAGTCGTATACATTTTGTTGGATGTTTTCCCCTATTGTTCCTAATGAGTACTATTACTAGTATAGTATTATATTAAAATATAAAATATATGTTAACATACGTAACATGTAATATTGCAAAGATGATGTTGTCACTTAACATTCATCAAAGACTGTGGATAATATAATATAGAATACTTTGCTGTTTTCATCTGCATGTCGTAAATGAATAAAAAATAAATATGTCAGCCAGTCAGAGAACTCCTCTTAAATAAAATAATAGTTATATTGTTAACTCTCTCCCTGCTGGATTAGGCACAAACACAGCTTTTTAGGGCATTTGCTTCCGGCAGGGAGAGAGTTAACATGATGTCGCGTGAGTGAAAACACTCGCCCACACATTAAATAATGCTAAATAATGCTACGGAACAGAGTTCTAGATAGTGCTATTTCCCAGGCCCAGAGATTACGAAACTTTTTCCATACTCTACTCAGTACTCTACTCAAGGCCCTGTTCATAAAACATCATGTGACGTCATAACCGTACTCACATGGTATACTCAGGCTATGACGTCACATGACGTTTTATGAACAAAATTGAGTAGAGTTCTGAATAGAGTATGGAAAAGGTTTCGTAATCTCGGGGCCTGGGTTACCGGGTATTGATGGATGTAAAGTAGTTGATGGCAAGGTCTTTCAAAAGAAGACAAGTTTTGCTTTGAGGACAAGTCAATTTTCTGGTATGAGTCTCCTCCACACCCCTCCGGGATGATTCTCACTCCCGTTGCCATGGAGACGACCTGCCTGCTTCTGATTGGACTGAAACGAGGTCGTCATGGGCATCAGCAGATTGATGTCATGTAACTGCAGTGACTTCCCTTTGCTTTCGAGCTGGCATAAAGCAGACATGATGTTGCCGTCTTCGACGACTGTTTCCGCGATTTCGGTGTGCTCCGCCAGAATCTGATGCTGCTTGTTCAGGATCTCATCTGTGAACACATCCTGCTTCATCGACTTCCTGTTTCTCGCGAGCACATCGTTCACACCGGATACTTTTGCTATCTTTCGCTTTTTACAATTTTTCCCCTTCGGTGAGCATGATCTAGGCTCAGAATGTTTTACTTTCAGTTTTTGTTTACAATTTTTCTCTACTGCTAGTGATTTTGATTTAGCCTTGGAATCTTTTACGTTCAGTTTTTGTTTACAATTTTTCTTCACTGCTAGCGATTTGGATTTAGTCTCAACATTTTTTCCTTTCGGTTCTGGTTTCTTTTTCTTATCACAATACTTTTTCTCTGCGAAATGAGGAAAATATTTGTATTGTCTGAACACAGGTTTTGTCGATCGGTAAGAACGTCGCATTGGAGTGATACTTTTGTCTGCTGAACCAGCCACGCCCGAGTTCGAATCTTGCGACGTTGTACACATGCTTCCTCTCAATGAACTATTGCACGCGACATTCGTGACCTTGCTGTCCTTAAAACCTGACAGTCTTTTCAACAGGATGTGTCTGCTTTTCAGCCTTTCTGAGGAGTCAATTTCAATGGGTCCCTTCGTCCTGGCTTTTGGATTAGTGTCCGTCTGCTCAGGAAGACGTTGATTTCTCTTCTTTTTGCTTGCATCCTGGAGATCAGTTTTTGGTGCATTCAACAGGTTGTGTCCCTTCCTGCTTCTGAGTCTGGTTGAGACGCCGATTTGACCAACTTCTGGTGCGTGTGCACAGTTCTTCGTCATATTAGCAACAAGATCTGTTTTCAAGACTTGCATGACTTTCGGAGATGGGATTCTGAAACAAGGCACATAACACTTGAGAAATTATAAACAAATAAAACAATAATTAATGTAAACAGTCCATTTACCATGTTTACAATGGAATTTGTTAAATATTTGTAACAAATAAATACAATACCAAATCAGAGCAATCAAAATACATATTTATTTGCAATTTACAAACAACAAAAATAATTAAAGGACCAATAGCCTTTTTTAGGTACAGAGACATAAACTTTGCTTTACATTAATTTAACAATGATGTACAGTATTTCCAAATATCTGGCTCTGAGTATTCAGCAACAACTTGCAGACACACAGCCTTAGGAATAAGAATGCCACAAAAATTACTAAACCTCAGCAGAAAGTTGGTAGAAAACTTCCCACAAAATATCTGCCAGCACTTGATACATTTTCTTGAGTATATTTATTGATTTTAGGATAAATCTAAATCTAAACATAATGAGATTACATTCAAAGTAAATTTGTATTATATACTGTAGTGTAACATCCTGAGTGAGCGATTAATTATGGAGATTAACGTCAATCCAGGAACCTTCCACCCATTTGCATCGACAGAACTCCAAGGGTTAATAACAATTCGACTTACCCAGTAACCATGGTAACCTGATCAGAGTTCAACTTGGTCTGTTGCTGTGACAATTCCACGACTTCTCTCAGAACATCTGAAACTAAATTACAAAATAGTTATTACATTAAATTTGTATACATTTCTACCACCATTTCTGACCACTGGGCATTGTTTCATGGAGCGGTCTTATCTATTAAGATACCATAGTGCTATAGTGATGATGCATTTACGACAGCACTATAAATGGATACAAATACATCTTTGTGAAATGCCATCAAGATAAGCTGTTAGGTAATGTTTGTCATTTTTACACATCCACACACACATCTATGTATTGTATGAATGAATTAGTGCATTATGTCGCAACAGGAAAAGTTCACCCATATGCGATGATCATATCTATGTAAATGTAAGTTACTAAACTAGATGTAGTGTACAAACAGTATTGTATTTACCAGGTGTACTTTTGTCACTGTCCGTATAGTTCACTTTCAGCGTAAAAGGGCCAACATTCTCCAAGCACTTTTCTTGTCGTTCTGTCCGCCCCCGTCGATTTAGTGCCAGTCTTCTTCCTCCGCGTCCTGGCAGCGTACGACATGTATCGTGCCCCATTTCCTGCACTCTCATAACAGATGGAATCAATTTCGGACTGCTAATGTGGACGTCTGATGTTTCCACACCGACTTCTTCTTCAGAGGTGACGATGACATCTGTATCAGATTTACCACTCGCTATTTTCTGTCTCACAGGAGTAGCACTCGTACCTGCGCCACCTTGCTCCCTAGGTGGTGCCACTGTCATGGCACTGGCCCGAAATGCAATGTGTACTGCATTGATCGCCACCTTCCTACCACGACTACTAGGAACAAGCTCATTGGACGCGATGCATTTTACCAATTTCTGTTCATATGACCTTTGGCCCACAGCATTACCAGCAACAGTAATTTTCTCGCCTGTAACAGTATTCTTTTTTCGTAAAGATGCAACAGTCCGATTTTCGTAATCTGGGTCGTCCGATTTCCATAGCACCCCCTTTCCATCCGATTTATCAGGAATCGATTCCGTTCCATTAACTGACTGAGGTTCTGTAACTGTTATGCATGTCTCTTTTGAACGATGAGAAGAATGAGATGCAGATTTCTTACCACGCTGACTAGGAACAAGGTCGATGACGACTTCTTGTGATGTCAGTTGATGCAGTTCCGTATCTGCATCTACACTCCTTCTCACGCCCTTATTAATATGCTTGTCATGTGTAGTTCCTCTGCTGCTTGCAGCCCTGAATGAGCATATTTCTTTAGAAGTGTCCTCATTTGTCTGTCTTTTAGGAATAGAACTGCTGAAGTGAGACTTGTTTACTGTTGCCGTGGTTACTAGGACATTCCTTAAGTTACTTCCTGCTCTGAAGTTAATGATTCCTGATGACGGAACGGCCGCAGATTTGTTCCGATCATGGTTATTGGTGGACGAATGAGGACTTTCTTTCGCAACGGTCAAATTGTTCTTTTTTAGATCGAGAACAGTGTAGAAGCCTTGTCTTACTACAATGTTGTAGATGTCATCAAAGATCGCTTCAACTGCTTCCATTCTGTGCCAAGAGTTGACATCACGACACTGATGCTGTAGCCGAAAGCTCTGAAACATCACAATGTAGGGTAGATTAAGCTAGATTAAACATTAGTCCTTGCCAAAAAAGATATTGGAATAGGGGGCGAAAGCTAGATCTATATTTATCGACTATCGATAACTTCCGGGGTTTGGAACCTAGTCGAAGGTATAGTAAATGCGTTGCCAAAACTGATTAATGGTTATGTTGGTATATTTTAAGTGTAATCTAGAGATACGTTCCACTAT
>JAVCKZ010135885.1:0-21512 GCA_034780755.1 Lepetodrilus elevatus
ACGGATGTTGTGGGTTTCCTCCTGCCCTAAACTGACAAGTCGTGATATTAGTGAAAGATTCTAGAAAGCGACTTTAATCCCCAATACAAAAATACAAAATTAAAATATAATTGGAAATTGGAAGAAGGTTTCTCAATGTTTGTTGTACCGGTCATAGTTGTATTCTTTTGTACTGACCTTTATTATTGTCCTTGTTTAACCTTCTCCTTGCTGGATTGGACATAGGTACTGCTCTTTAGGGCATCTCTGGTTGCCCCCAGCATGGAGAGGGTTAAGGAACAATAGCAAAATCATTAAAAATACAAACTAATGATATCCTAATTTTATGCTACATTTACTTATCCTAAAAGTATGAAGATGATCAACGATGTTAACAGTATATTGTATAGTAATTTGAAATGAAAAATCTGCCATATGTACCAAGCTCATCTAAAAGTGTAAGGGTTGTTTCACATGCATTTGTAAAGGGAAGAACGATTGCTAATTTGTCCATATCTGCCAATCTTTGCATATTTGCTGTTGTTTCCAAGGAAATACCCCATTTTGTAAACTACAACAGATGCAAATATGAAGGCATAATGTAATAATGACAAAAGGAATTCGTTAAAGTAGCATTGTTTCGCGTCTCGTCTTCTCCATGGTTATAAAGCAGCGCTGACAAAGACAATGCTGTAATTCATAAATAACGTGCACAGATAAATCTGTACAGTGACAAGTACACCAATCATTACTCTGACAGGCACATGGTTCCTCCAATCCCTAAGTGCCAACGAGCAACAACAAAAAATACGAGAGCAAGGCAACCGTTTCTCTGCATTCTGACCATTTGGGAACAGCTGGTCTATCAAAGCCAATCATTATGAGCCTTCCCCCTGGGTCTTTACATACTCTTTGACCCCTCGTGTTCTCCGAGGAGCCGTAGGTAAATACATACGAACATTTGGAAGACTCTCCGGGAACATTTACAGTTTGTGCAGCCTCCTACTGGAGACCCGTTCTCGGTGTGTCTGCGGTTACATTCATCATGCTTCTTTATTCCCCAATTGAAACATTCTGAGGAATCGGCGCTGAAGAAAGCGCACCGTTGTTGTTGTTGTTGTTGTCTTAACCCTCTCCCTGCTGGATTGGGTAAAAGTACTGCTCATTAGGGCATCTCCGATTGCCTTCAGCAGGGAGAGAGTTAATGCTTGTCGGGTGGGTTTGTAGAGATTTCTTGTGGAGGCATTTATTGGAAGAGGTTGTATGTGTGTGTGTAGGGGGGTGGGAGGGGAGTGGGTGGTGGTGGGCGGTAGGGGTGGGAGGTGGGGGTGGGAGATGACTCTTTTCAGATGGAACCTGATCGCGACCTGCAATTTGTGAGTCAAATACAATGTCGGAGATCCAAGAAAGTTAATTTCGTCTCGAGACGTTTTCGTCGCTTTGCTCTGTGGCGATTCCATTACATGTTTAAATTATTCATCCGTTTCTTGATCACTTTTTTCTTGGATGTCAGGAATTAAAGGAGGAACGCCCCGAGGTTCGAGTTGCCCCACTGATTCCTCATGAACTCATCTTTATCGCCTTTCAATCACGACCCTGCATGGCCCACAGCTAGGATTGCAAGGAAAAGAACAAAATGTTTGATTTCCTAATTGAACATCAGATTCTGCTTTTAAATACACCGAATATTTCTGTGACGATCAAATTAGTCATTGGTAATGCTTTGTGCCGGTTTCTCTCTTAGTTATTATTAGCAAGATGTTGATATTAATTCCTGATTTTATTCAAAATGTGTAGTGGAATTATTCATTATTTTTACTTTTAGAATACTAATTTTATTTTGCAAGACATGAATATGTATTGTATTTCCTAATAACTAAACAACAACTATCCAACAAAGAAAGTATTATATTTCCACTAATAAATTACTATTATCTTATGTTGATTTATGACAAACATCTTTATTCAATTAAATAAACCTACCGTACCTTATTACATGAAGAAACATGGACAAATGAAAGCCTTAAGATCATGTACATTTGGAGTTTACATTAATACCTGGATATCCTTTCACAAAGCTCTCTTATTAGCTAAGATTGCAAAGCACTGTCTTTGCAGTGTATTCGCCATCGGCAAAGTCAAAGAGAGCATTATGGTTTCTTAGCATCTCTCAAGTGCCGGCTCATGCCACTGCCTGGCTTCCAGCGCCACCTAGTGGGGTAAGAGTGCGATTGAGGACAGCGCCACCCAGTGAGGGAAACCGTAATGCTTCGTGAAAGGATACCCATAATTTTGCATAAATTCCTTTCCACCAATCTATCAAAACAGCAATATAAAATACCAATTCACTAAAATGATTTGCAATCATCCCGATTAGCTGTAATACTGTTATATGGTAATAGTCGTAAAGTTCTACAGCTTTGTGTAATCTGCTATGTAAGTTGTGTGGTAAATGGACAGCTGTACATCCCATCCCCCCACCTCCCACCCCCACCCACTACCACAGTGAGACAACTCCTTCGCCATCTACTTACTCTGGAAGTAGTAATTCATTATGGACTAGTGGCACACTTGAGCATAATAACCTGCCGTAGTCTCTCTTGATGACTCTCGAGTGGCGGCTCATGCCACTGCCTGCACTAGTGGGGGAAGGGTGCATTTGAGCATGGCGCCACCTAGTGTTGGTGGATGGTGACTGCATAGTGCCACCTAGTTGGGGGAAGGATGCGATTGGGGATGGTGCCACCTAGTGTCGATCGATGGTACAGTGCCATCTAGCGTGTCAGCATAGCATGACCTAATGTCGGCACTCATATATTATATCACAATTGAGCACATTGCCACCTAGGACCGACATTGATTGAATACAGCACCTGAGGTGGGTGGCAATGGCGATTCAGCTGACAGTGCCACCTAGTGTGTGCAATAGTGCCACCTACTGCTGACACTCAGAGTGGCGTGGTTGGATGTGGGAAGATGGCGATTCAGAATAGAGTGCCATAATGTCATCACGCAGGTGTGGGTGCCGATGCCAGTCAATGATGATCCAGTACAGCGCCACCTAGTGTCAGCACTTGGTATCATCTTCGCAAATGGGTGAAAGATTTCTGCAGCCATGTTAAACTGCATAATCACTCACTCTAGGTTTAGAGTAAATTGATCCAATGGTATTTTAATCTCTAATGAAATATTTTTGAGCAAGTGGGGATACCAATTTGAACCCATTGAGATCATTCACGATAACCAGATAAAACTTACACTACCTTTGAATTGTAAGGATATTATGTTCTCCATTTCTCTTGATGTTAGTTTCCCGCAGCGACGTTAAACTCCATATTCACTCACTCTCTTGATGCTAGTAGTAGTCTATAGTGCTCAACTGTGTCTAGTACTGATGATACTGGTACCTCACAGGCACAGTTGTGTACATAAGTGGATCTAGTGGGAAATACGTATTGTTGGGAGCTTGGTCCACACATCCCATCTGTCCCAACAATAAAAAAAATAATATTTTAAATTAAAAATTAAAATATTAAAATAATTGAGACTTTCCGACTAAAGAACACCTGTAGCAGCTTCTATGAGCTTTCAATTTTAAAATTGATGTTTACTGGTATTATTCGGTTGATATGCTGTGTTTATCGATTGATATTATTACAATTATGTCTAATAATATTATAGATCCCTCTAGTACTATTTTATTGTTCATTTGGTATCGGTGTCGTGTTTTATCTGGTACTTCTGGCTTTGTAGATTTCAATATTAAAATTCTACTTTCTTAATGCAATATTAAGATTTTACTTTATAGATGCAATATTAGGATCCTACTGCATGGATACGATATAAAAATTATACTTCAACAATATAAAATACATCACTGCCGGCGATTCTGAAATTGTGATCAAGAATTTTCATTATCAAAAATATATAATTGGTCTGCTTGGTCATTGTTCCACATTAATAACTAATAATGCTATGAGTTATAAATCTGATTAATATTGTCCACGTATAAATGGCACAGGCAGCGTCCTTCATTATGAATTTGTCTAAACTATTCTTCTTCTTTTTCTTTTTTTTTTGAGATTGGAGGGGTTTAGGGGTTACATAGGGAGGGAATAGGGGTGTCAATGTACTGAAAGATCCAAAGGATGTAAATTTAATTAGAAATTCAATTACATGACTTATTTGTATTCTAAACAGTGGCATCTTCTGGTTAGAATGTCCCGAGGACTACGGACACCAAAAGCTGATGCGCATGGGATGAAAGCGAACCCAGTCGAAATTGACAAACTGTCAGTCGTCCCGTCTTTAAAAGAAATCAAATTGGAACTAATTAAAGAAAGAAGGAGCTTCTGTCAGTCGTAGAGAAATAGTGTGAATACAGACAACTCTCGGTGCCTCGGTTGCGTAGATATCGGCCGGACCCGCTGGTCGTAGATTTGAGAGTGCTCTAGACCACAGCCCTATCATATAATTGATCATGATTAACTTCATTGAATTTATGCCAATGCAGGAACAAATATTGAGATCTTGATCACAGATCAGCTATACAAAGAACAAGAGTGACATTCCGATTTCTTTCGAATCCTTTAGATGTCTCGATATTCTGTGCTAGACATCTGTAGGAAGCATTGAAAGTTGTTAATTTGACTGTGTTAAGAAAAACTTTTTAAGTTTGAATACAGTAAGATTAATTAAATTATTATTATGCTTTATTTTGAAAGGAAAATTGTAATTTAAATAATTAAAGTACCGTATAATTATGTATTATTTTGAAAGGAAAATTGTAATATTATTATATTAAGGCTGCTATATAATTGTAATTTATAATATTAAGGGTGTTACATAATTTAATTCTATGAAAAGGTCCTAACTTTTTCTCCGTGTAATGTGTTGGCTGCTATAAAAATAAGATCCTAATTTTCAGCGTTTAATTTCTTGGTCCCTCTAAAAAATATCCAAACATATTCAGTGTTGTTATTTCGTGGTCTTTCCGATCCCGACAGCAATATGAAGTTGAAATTATTACATTAACCGAGACAGGGTCAGGGTTTTATGTTTTCGCTGTCACTGATTCTTGATGTTCATCCTCGCAATCTCGGGACCGCGATCGCTGGACCACGGGTGGGTGGGCAAGAAAAATACCGCCAGATGGTTTACCACCGCGTTGTCAGCGGGAACAACAATAGAGCCATGATTGGCCAATCAGGACAATAGCCGAAAATCACAAAACACAAATAGTCGCGGGGTCGGGTAAGGTGGCCGTGAAACGGGAGGAGTGTGACTGCGAGATCGGAGCCCGAGATTACTTTGTGGAAACGCATACAGTGGCTAAATTGCATTTAATTCAGCCGCGCTGATGAGTAATTTGGTATCTCGGCGGGGGTTCTTCGGGGTTCGGGCGCTACGCGATTACGTTGCAAGTGATGGGAAACGTCGACGCGAGCGACACAATAAAATTCACGTCATCTCCGAGGGCCATCCTTAGGGTCGCGGGACTTGGACCATGATGTTTCTTGGAAAACATGTACAAGCCCCAGAGGGTATTTGTTTTCGGTTTGAAAGCACAGAAATGTTATCTAGATGAGTATTGTCGGTGGAAAATGTATTTTTGTGATATTGACGTGTGGATCTGTCTCCCTAGAGTGTGGTTCCGTTTCTCGCCACTCCACCAGAACAATGAGTTCAGTTTCCAAGTCCTTCTGCCGATGATGTTCTGCTGAATTGGGTGACAATTGTGTTTTGGATTATATTCACTTAAATAAATTGCTTGAAATTCAATGGTATTCATTGCTTGAGCTCGTGGTTCTTCATCGCTTTGCACGTTTCTGAGGTGTGTGGGCTTCAATAAAATTCCAAGGAGAGTTTTTATTCTCAATTATATCCAAGGCTTTGAATAAATTGAAGTGTTTGGTTGAAGAGCAATTAAATTATCGATATTTATCTTGTAAGCTTTTACAGTACGGTAACAAATTTTAGGAAGTTGCTCATTTCTGTTTTCATGATGTTGACAGTTTTCATGATGGTCTTACACAGTTGACAGTTTTCATGTAGTCTATAAAAGTAGACTTACACTCAATACAGCCTTCATATACAGTGTTTGAAATAGAGGGTGTCCTGGTGGTCATTTGAATATCTACAATGTTAAAGGTATCTATCTATGAAAAGTACAGATTTGACCACTATTAACATTGTGCCCATGTGGAATGACCCCCTATGTATTTTCTGAATTTCTAACACTGGTATAGTCTACTACAATTCCACATTAATATAATTACACCTCTTATATGTGACAGTCTTTATGTCTACAGAATTGTCACATTCAACATACAGTCTACTATAGAATAAAATATTGACATTTTTCCATCTAAATATAATACGATCTTTTGGTTGAAGTTATTTCTACATGAACGAGTTCTTATTACTTGTATCCGATTCCACTTGATAAACCTTCAAGATTCCGACTGTAATGTAGACAATGTTCCACACCCATTTCCCCCCACCCATTTACTATTTATTGTTCTACTGGCTGTGACACTCAGTGACACGCTGCCAGCAGACATCCACTGTGACACGTTGCCTGCATTACGGCAGTACGGAGTACATAACTTTAGTGACACCTTTCCTGAATTCCTTTGCCCTCCGTGGCCTTCCTCTGTGTACGATCAGCTTTCCTGAACTTCAAGATGTCCGCCCAAGAGAGGTCGTCCCCCTCGGCCATTTAGTTTCCTACCTGATGCGCCATATTAACAATATCATAAGTGCTCTGAGAACGAATACCATATGCGAGAAGTATGCGTCAAATTTGTTATTGTATTAAAGCGGCAGCGTCTTGGTGCGGAGGAGCTGTTACGTAAACAAAACATCCTCGGAGGAAGATCGGAGAGGTCAGTGTTATTGGTGCAGGGTGGGCAGGGGTCGAGGGAGACTGCGTTGTTGCCCCCCCCAAGCTGACGAGGGAGACTGCTTCGTTGCCCCATTGCCCCGAGCTGGCAGGTTATTTGGGAGAGACAGGAGGCGGAGGCAGGGTGGTCCACTTGAAGACACGGAACAGCCGGCTGTCATCTGGTGCCCCTCTTGACCCTCTTAACCTCAGTCTGCAGGTCCACCTCAAGGCTGTTTGTAAGGTCGGCCGAAAAACCAACTGTCTGCTCAGAGTTTTGATTTCTCCCAGAAAAGAAAACTGTCTGCTTCTAATTTTGATTGCAGCCATTTTCAGAAAAACCAACCGTCTGCTCAGAGTTTTGATTTCAGCCATTTTGATTGCAGCCATTTTCAGAAGGTCATCTCTGACTGCAGAATGACAGGTCTGGTTTGTGGATGGATTTGTGCATCCACTTGTTGTGTAAATGTGGATAGGTCGGTCTTAAGGAGCCGGTGGAAATCGGTGTCTTTCTGACATATCCAAAATGGCCGCCAGGCTAAGGACCTCTAGTTCAATGGTATGGAATGTCTGACAATTATCCCCCTTTGCTTCTGGTGCCAGTCGGTGTCTATAATAACACAGGGGTGGATGTAAACAACCTGTGCCTGCAGAACATCTCTTGTCGAGTTCTGTTGTTTGATGATAATTATCCTTCATTTAATTAAGTTATCTTCAAGGTGTTTGTAAATGGTTCGCCCTCAGCAATAAATGCATCTGGTTGGTTATGTTTTCAGGTGTAGAAATATTAGATATTGGAACACATTTGTAATTAAAAAATTTCTCTGGATGTTTTCTATTGATAATTACGATTGTCAGTGACAAGGAGAAAGAGGAATCATCTTAGTCTTGACAACGAAACGTCATAAGCGCGTAAATGTTTTGTGAAAGTGAACCATCTAATCCAACTTCTCCCATCCTTGTTGCCCACAAGGACAAAGCCAGATCGCGTCTGGATCCTAAAAACAAACACGATTCTTTCAATCACCAATATCCTTAGATTGAAAACAATATTAGCGAACTAGACCTTTGAAGTTTGTGAACTTTGATTGGGGGGAAAGAGTCGTTTGATGGTCATCACGTTGATTGCCTGTCTGATCTCTGGAATATAATGAAAGCCTGACATCTGATAGGAATAGACGCTCTCTACGTTATTACCATCTGCAAACAGTATATTGTGAAACTATTTAAGAAGATATTAAAGCCGACCGTCCATATTTAGATAGAGCCGACATGACGACACTTCTCTGAGTCTGACTCTGTTTGGGTAGGCAGAGGTTGGTTGTCATACTGTGTTGTGTTGCCTCATTGTCAAGCTGTTTATGCATGAAGATTATTAAATTACGGTCTTTGGTCAATGTGGAAAGCTGGTATTTGCTTCTTATTTTATGTCTTTATTTTTAATTGTGGGATAGTGTCGCTTTCAAGATTCTTTCAATTATATCATGGCTTGTTTTATGGTGTAGTGAAAATTTTGCAAGTTCATTTTGATGAGAGCTGTATTATTGAAATAATGATAATGATACCGGTAATAATAATAATAATAATAATAATTATTAAGTATTAATAATAATAATAATTTACATAAACATAAACATAAATAAATAAATACTAATAATATGTATTTTTATAATGTATGAAATAAATGTTCAAAAGTGCTATATTACGGTAATTGTTGTGTTATGGAAATGTGAATTGGATACTTATTGTTGTAATACTACTACTACTAATTATAATAATATGTGCATTTATATTGCACCAAATCCTTACTTGAAAGCGTGCTCATAGTGCTACATTATTACCCCAGTCAATGGATCAGTGTGCTCTCATTTTACTTCTAAACTCCCTGGGGAGTATACAGCCCAAGCTGCGTGTACAGGTTATGTACCACCAAATCATTTGAATCAGCTGCAAAAATAATTTGACCGTACCCCAGTCGATACAGCATAGATAGATTTTCTGGCCCTGGATAGGTTTTAAATGGTAATTCCACTGTATAACACAAAATTCCGCCCAGATAGCAGTTCAACTGTTCAGCGACTTCATTGGAAGACTCTGTACAAATCTTTTAAATGTCATTGTATTCCCAGGATATGGCAGTGAATCGTTGTAACTGTTGTTAAGTCAGATAACAGCAGTATATTTGTATCCCACAGGGACATGTCACAAGAGCTGCAGTAAACCTTCATTTTGACAAGCAGCACAAATTTGGAAAATTATTATCGAGTTACGTGTCCATTTTTTTGGTATTATTCCTGCGATTTGAGATTGTTAATTATGTTACGTACAGGCTATAATCTTCCCAACAAATTGCTACACTTAGTAGCTAAATACCTGGAACAGAATATTCACTGTTGTGCACTAACCATCTATATTAAATCATGCTAATAAGATATATATTTTTTAAATTTTAAACTGTTATATGGCTTGAAAAAAAATACCCATTACAATTATTCTGACGTTATACATGTTGAAAAAAAAATTGTATGTCGGAAAATCTTTCAGGGGAATTTATTACGGTAGAATTCAGTCATAATTTAATTCCTGTTTGTCGGTGACAATTTCATTATGAGTGTATTATCAGCTGTTAGGGATTGTTGTCATCTCCATGTGAGATGTCTGGGGTGTAAAAAGGTGAAACTGAGGCGGCATTTCTCCATTCCACGATGCAGTGGTCTCCCCTTGATTTGCCGCCGAATAGCACTGTACAGTATCAAGGCAGGTTCAGCCAAGCGCGACAGCGACAGGAGCTAGCTCGGATTCAGTCGGAGGCAGTGGTGCGGGGATGATGTATTGGCTGCTTGCTCAACTCTGGTCAGAAGTGTTTAGGTCGTAACAAGATCCGTCAGGAATGGGGATTAAAAATAAGGACCTGTGGTTGAGAGTAGACTAAACCATAGACTAGTTTTTAAGAGGCAAATGTGAGAATTGTTTTGATGTGGTGTGATGTAAGGTGGGGGATTGTTTGAGAGTGTTATATGGGAATAGAAATTTGATGCCCGTTTGGAAAAACACAATTATGTTATTGAAAGTGCAGTGTATTCAAGATGCATGGCTAGAAAATCGGGCTAAATGACTAAAATGACTCAGAATCTCATAAAATACTGCTTGAATCCTTAAAAAGATAGAAGACAAACTTTCTGTTGGTAGTTCGCAATTCACAAGATTCTCAAAAATAGCCTTCTGTTAAGGGTGACATTTGATGTTGTCGATCTCGTGTTATACTTACGTGATTCACATAATTCTTGTCATCCATGTGCTAATTCAACAATAGTGCTTTTACGATTACCTGTACATATTCGTACTAGATGCATGCCTTCAAAATTGAAAGTTGAAATAGTTGTTGAAATATCTGTAATAATATACTAATAATGTAGCACTTTGAGCATGCTTTCGGGCGTGGATTTGGCGCAATATAAATTGCATATTATTATTATTGACACCTGTATGGTTTTATAAAGACCGACCATATAATCTGTATACGTATATCTGTATATGGTCACTGCTCAAGACAAGGTATTAATGTCATCAAGTTTATGAATAATTGGCCACCAGCAGTCATTGTGACATTAATCATTGGCCGTATATAGCCAATTCTTCCGCTATGGACATGTAATGCAGTGTTTATGAGTTGCACGAAGTGTGCCAGTGGAACAGCTTGATCCAATCTGCCGGCATCTATAGAGGTGAATACAGTGAATACAGAGGTGAATACATTGAATATAGAGGTGAATACAGACTAAACCGGCAAAGTAAGTCCGCTTAGAGTATCGGCATGCGTGCAAGATTAGAAGCCTAATCCCACTCAATCTCCTGCCAAGTGACACTAATCACTCCTATTGATTAGCTGATTGGTCGGCATTACCGGGCACGCTCAGTTGAGACGGTACTGCGTCTGGATTCACCTCGTAATCTCCTCGAGCAGCGAAAGGCAAATAAGGTTTTAGATGGGTGTGAAACACGGAATTCTTACACCCCTGCCCGGCCCCTTTCAAAATTATGACAGGTGACATAATGATTAACGATCCCCCTGACTTGTCACGTCAATTTCACATGTCACATGCCACTCGGCAGTGCAGAGTGCATCATAGACTTACGTCTATTGTATTGTGCGCAGGGCGGTTTGAGAATCAAGAATGAATGTGTGTATGAACAGAATGGCTGGGACTCCCGAGTTTAATCTTGCAGCCAGTTGGGTGTGTGTGTTTCGGAATGTTGTTTACTGGTGTGTGCGTGCGTGTGTGGGTGTGTGTGCATGTGTGCGTGTGTGTGTGTGTGTGTGTTAATCACCTGGAAATTATGAAAATATTGCGCTGCTCGCAACTTTAGTACAGCTACAAGTTTCAAATTTGCTGTGAACGATTATAAGGAGTGTTTGTCCGATTTCTTTGCTTACAGAGACAAATAGATATCATATTATATATCATTATTTTACTTTGGATTGATTGATTGATTGAATTAATGTTTTATGTCACGGCGGGACTATTTGAAACTATTGTATTTTATCTTTAAAATGTATAAGGAAGGAATTCAAACGGGTTGATAGTTGCATACCCAATGTTAATGATTAATTGATAGTTACAAACGGGCAAAATATTCCCACAGTGATGGTTTGCAATAAATCAATCAGTTAGTTATTTGTAACTACGGTAGTTTTGTGTTTGTATTATTCTAAACTCTTTGTCTCAGTTCACACAAAAAATATAATAGTCGTACCCATTCACAACCTTTTCTAAATCTTATCTGCAACTTTACATAAAATTACACGTTGAATATAAATGATGGATTGAGGAGCAATTAGATCGTCAGAAATTAAAGCTGCATTTCCTGTGCGGGAATACCGTACTTGCTCTCTGACGGAATGCCACATGCACAGAGCACCTGTGTCATTACACCATGGCGCCCGCTCTTATTAAAACCTTGCCTATGTATTGTAGGCTCCTTCTCCCATAACCCAAAAGTGATTGTATGGGTTTTGTACGTCTGGTCATCGCCGACACTCGAAGATGATTGTTTGGACTCGGCTAAGTGTGATAAATGAGGGATAATTGTACAACATTGACGCACTCTTTAGTTCCAGTTCGTGGCAGTCGAAGTTTTGAGAGGTGTCATTTATCACTAGCTATCAAAGATCTATACCGTTCACACCAGAAAAACCAGCCGAATTGATGAACAGAACCAAACAACACTGGCACTCGTGTCAATTACGAATGAATAATTAGGTAATAACGATTTACTCATGGGGATTTAAAGGTTTCATGCGTAAAGATTTGTCCAGGTTAAGAATACACCTCGTCCTATCTTGGCAGTACGAGGATATTTCCGGCATACGACGACACGATTGATATTCGTCCCTTAAATGTAATGGGAGCGGAGGCAATAGCTGGCATTGTCGTACATTACAGTTTAATCACTTATACATTAAGCCGGAATTAATTTCCCGTGACAGGGTCGTCAGGGCTGACAGCCATCAATCATACATGGCTGTCAGCGACAATGAACCAAGGACTCAAAACTACAACAGCTTCATCTCTCTGACTTATCTTACAAACATCTTATATAATTCCGTCTTAATAGACTCATATGAACGGAAGAACGGAAGCGCACTCTGGAGTACCCGATGCACAATCGGTTAAATAGGCCAGGAATTAAATGCCTTAATTCTCGGTCTAAACCGTACCCGGAATCGTCCATGTTTTATCAATGCGTAATTTCGGAAACAAATTACAGTTATGTTGCGACCTGAATCGAGGGCAGTCCGCTGTGACCTATAAAACCGTCATAAAAGTGTCAACATTTGTCGAACAATACACTCATCTGAAAAAGTCGATGTGCATGCGTGAATGCATGCAGCCATGCATTCAGAAAAGTATGAATTAACGTCAGCTGGTCAAAGGGAAGTAACTCTGACAAATAATCCCACTGCACTTTCTAAGGCAGACTTTTACATAGCTATGAAATAGAAATGTTTTGTGCGTATTTTATTGATGTTATGTGAAAAAGAAATAATTACATGTTACGTATATATAAATGTTGCATCAATTTGTCATTAGAATATCATTTAAGACTTATTTTGTGAGTTTAACTGTGTGCTATTATAGTCTGACATCCTATGGATTGGAAATAACTAATTCAATGAAACACACAGTAACCAGAAAAGGCACACCGTCTGGGAAAATAGCTTATCATTTGCAAGCAGATATTGTCGGTACATTCCAAATATCTTCAACATTCGCTGTTTAACTGAATGCCCACATGTTAGAACAGAGAGACAGGAGAGAATTGTGTTTCACTTTGTTTTGTTTAGACAGAGGTTTTCCCCGCTAGTTTTCACCCATCTTGTCAGACTGCCGTCTTCAAACTGTTTCCCACGTGCGACTACAAAAGTCGTCCCGAAGCAATCGTGATTTTTTTTTTTTCAAAAACTTCCCCACACATGACATGGTTTCTGCACACACGCACGCATCAAAGTCGAAGCTCGCACTTTTCCAACACGTACCTTTGATGCGGGCGCCATTTGGACGTTTCTCAACAGAGAGCTGACGATTTAAACAGTAATGATTTCTGTTATCTATCGAGTTTGGACACCTTTCACAATTCAATATGGAGCTGTTTGCAACCACAAGTTTTAAAATACCACTGGAAATATTGACATTTTATAGTGTAATTTTGCAATAGAATATTTAAAATATTGTAATTTCAATCTTTTTTTAAAGTTTTGTAATTTTGAAATATTTTGTTTTGTTTTTAGAATATTATAATTTGAGATTTTTTTAGATCTTGTAAATTAAAATATTTTTCAAAATGTGAATGTCAAGAAAACATTAATATAATGACAGTTTGTAAAAGTTAATTTGCATTCATGTCAGAACTTCTATTTTTTTTATTCTGAATGTATTATTCTTATGATTGTATTATGGAATGGTTCTTTAACAAGCGATGTCAAGGTGTTCAGAAATTGTGGAGTGCTCCTTTAAGGTGTCACATTGCAATGCCATCTATTCCGATCCCAGCTCGTTTATCATTGCGCATTGTCATGCTTGTTCTAAATGCAGACATATTCATAATGTTGCCGTGTCGGGTACAGAAGTGGATCCAACTTTGACAAGGAAGGGAGATCGACAATTACAGAAGGCTATGTGCCTGATCCCTCACTTCCATACACCAGCCATACACCAGCAACCACAGGATAAACGGCTAAGTGGCTTGCCTCTATCTAATACCAGCGGAGCTGTATACACCCAGCCACAAACTCATCTCCATTTGAAAAGAGCCGAGCTTGAGAATGTTTTTCGTGGCCGAGTCGCAATCTCGGCTGTCCTTGTCCGAGCTGTCACGGGACTGTATGGGGAGATGGATGAGGGGACCCCTCACAATGGCGCCCGACATTCCAGGGGTAACTGCAGTAGAAGCACCGGCAGGGGAGGGCCGCTTCACGCGCAGCTGCCCAGCGGACAATCCCTCATCAATCACGTAGTAGTCGCCGCTGCGACCCGACCCCATCCACACCCAATTGACCAATCATGTCCCCGGGATTAATAGCCTGGACACAAAGTGACCAATCAGGCGATTAGAGGACTGTGATTTTCCGGGCATCTCCGGCCAGTTGGGAACAAAAGCGGACATATCATCATAAAGCAATTAGCTTCAAAGTGACGGCGGCTTCTACTTATCTACTGCCATCGACATATACGTCCAAAGTGATCTGTGAATTTAGGTTTTGTTTCCCCCTCACGCTTGGAGTTTTTTCCCCTGACCCCCATGACAGTCCATTGTACTCAGCTGGTCAAGAGTACCTCCCTAAGGAAGCCCCACTAATCCTTTTAACACACATGCACAAATAGCTTGAATTAATTCAGTAATCGGTAAGAGCAATTCATTGCTTATTGCTAAGTCAATCCATTAGCGAGTCAATGAATATTAGGGTCCACGTTCATGGGTGGTAATTCTGTCATCTTCTGATTGACTGGAAGATTGATATATTTTCAGGCATATCAATCTGATAGCGATTTTTATAAGTGATAACCGATAATCTGTGCTGTACTGTGTTTTATGGGGTTAAGACAAGGTGGACCGCTTTCACCGTGTTCATTCTATCTGTTTGTGGTATAATCGGCAACGGCTATTCTCCTTCAGAGTTTGTTTGGAATAACGGTTACTAAGTTTTATGGGTTTAAGACAAGGTGGACTGCTTTCACCGTGTTCATTCTATCTGTCTGTGGTATAATTTACAACGGCCATTCTCCTTGTTATTTGGAATTCCTGTACCAAATCAATATATACAGTTACCTGACGAATTTACATTCCAAACTACTAGTATAATATTTATTGTCATTCATGCTGCTGTGTTGTAAATGAATGATTCGTGATTCTGAAAATGATATTAATTAATATAACCTTGATTTTTGTTTTTTTAAGATGGCCAAAGATATTTTTAATTTTCACAGGATTTAATTTACAGTCCCTCGAAAGGAATCTTTCCATTTGTAATGTATGAGCAATAATAATAGCTGATACCCCCCGGTATATAGTTACACTATAATTATTTGCCCTACCCTCCACAATCAAATCTCTATACATTGATGAATAATTCATTTTTAAACATAAAGGGAATGATGATATGGTATATAGGTTTTATTATTACAAATAGTTAATTCCTCATGAAATTTGTCTCGTGTAAATGGATCTATCATACCCATCATAGTTTATTCAATGGCAAGCTATTATCGGGAAGTAGAGATCTAACATTATCTATATGAAGAGTTAAGCCTTCTATGTACAACACCTTCTATGTATAGCTTCGTGAAAGGGCACCCAGGTATTGATGTCCAAAGAGCACATAGCAGGGGGTCAGGAATTATATCTGACCTTCAGTGGCCTGGGATAGAGGTGACAAATTGTTATTTGTGGACAATTAGAATTAAACACTGTCCATTTCAGATCATTATAGCATGACCTTACAGCTGACCCCATGACCTTTGACTGCAATCTTGATAGACGCAAATTTCCTATGGGAAACAGTATGTTTATTTTTAAAGGATAAAAATAGTGTCTTAAAGTTACGCTGAATGGTGGCGAATTCAGAAAATAATTTGTTTAATAATTTTTTTTAAGGCATAAAGGTTATTTTATTAATTGTGTACTGTCGAGGTTTGTGGAGACTACTGGAGAGGGGTTTACTTCCCTTGGGAAGCGATGTGTTTAGGTCGTGCATCATCATTGTATCTACTTACGGGATATGTCCGCGTTGTGCAGCATACCTGGGGTCTGTCACAGAAATAACATCGCTGTTTTATCACCCCGACAAATTGATGTGGATGCCACGGTAGATGTCACTAGTAGTATAAATAAAGACGACATGTATACCCACATGTCTCATGCATCATCATTAGACATTTTTAAAGATAATTTCCATTTAATAATGTATATTTGTTATTTCTGCAGATGATTTAGATATGTAAAGTGATTGTACCATATTCAGTGTTATTTCTGTATTTTTCAGGAAGAAGTCTGGTTTGCCTTCATCAACAATCTCTGCACTCAAGTGAGTATGTCTGCCAGATTGTCTACTGTCTAGACTGTCTACCGTCTAGACTGTCTACCTAGTGCTGGTGCAGTATCAACAATATTCATTATTTCTCTAATTTCAGTTGATAGTTGTCCGTTGTTAGTAACATATGTAAAAATGCAATCTGTTCAAATGTTTCTGATATTCCTGCCATGCATAGACCAACTAATAACAATTAAAATTCTTAATCTCAAAGTTTCTGACTAATGTTAGATATTGTCGCGTATGGATGAAATATTCCCACTGTGATAAAAAAAATACCAATTCATTCAATTCATATAATACATTGACACTGGTTATATATATATATATAGTCAGGTGGTTGTTTCAGTATACAGCCAATACACCTTTGACCTGTTTGTTGGTTAAGCTTCATGATACAACTCTCTCTGGTTTAGCGCTTTGGTCATGGTGGTTACATTTCAAATAATACACCCGCTTTGCTTTCAACCGACAAAACATTAAGAAAAAGACTGCATATTATAATTCACAGATGTCACACTGCCTAGAGAACATCAAGTCAGCCTGGGCGCAACTTTAAATTGCTTAAGAGTTCTTCTTTCTCCTGATCCGAGTGTTTGTGAAGAAGCACGTATAAATCAAAGATGGTGATTGTGTGGCAGTATGGGCTCTCTCTATGCACATCAGCTGATTTAAATTCATTGAATTTCTGCCCCACGGCAATTTCTCCGCTGCACCGAAGAGCAGTTCAATCTCGTTTTTCTGATCCGAAGATGAGTTGATGCCGTAAACGGGGGTCACGTGTCAACTGGGCGGTTTGAATGGAAATTACTGCGTTCTTTCCGCAAATGACTTAACTGTGGCAATGGGTAAACCACTTTCAGCAATTATGTTTGCACGTTGCATCGCGATGCATTAACCCTTTTGGTGTCGTTACCAACTATCTGCCTCTCGTTGGCAGTTTGTGGCTGACAATACCGTATGATACGGTATTGTCATACAATGTGATTATTTCTTTTTGAAAAAAATCCTGTTGAATCTTAATTTGTTTTTCAAATATTGAGACATGTTTTATATTTTCAGCTACTAACTGAATAGTCTAGTCAATTTTATTATTTTTATCTCAGTTTCTTTCATCATGGACTACCTAATATTCCCACTGATTCACAACAAATAATTGATAATTCAAGGTAATATCGATGTATTGCTATCGGACCACTCACAATCGCAATCTATCAATAGTTCAACCCCTATCATTACACCCCTAACGCCCATATTTCTGTATTATTCTAGGGATGTCGTAGGTAGATAGACGGACACCGGTGTTCTGGAGTCCACAAAGGGTTAACTTTCTCAATCACAAGCATTGTTATTGCGTGAATACATTTGTGTCGGTCCTGGGCCTGCGATGGCAGTCGGAGCAAACTTAATGTCAGTTTGAACTGACACTCACGAACGTTGCCAATTTAATCAGCATCTTTATATCCTATTTGAAATTCAAATGCATTTGTTAGACACAGATTTCCAGTAATTAATTTTTAAGGTATTTCGAAATTGCCTGGGGTTTGAATGAATTCTCAAACCCTCGGTGATTAAAGTAAAGAGGAGAATATGAAATAGCGCTGGTGTTGATTATAACTTTGATATTTCCCAGGGAGATATAACAATAGGTTTTCCACAGCTCTATTTGATTAAATCTTCTTTTTTTTCCCCCACTTGAATTGTCTACTCATGTGAAGTGTCGATGAACATGTTTTCATGACTGTTAACCTGGTGATATTTCATTGCAGGCATCTGTCAGTGCAGGAATTGCATCTGTCATTACAGGCATGCATCAATGGAGGCATCTGTCAGTGCAGACTTCTGTCAGTGCAGACTTCTGTCAGTGCAAGCATCTGTCAATGGAGGCAGACTTCTGTCAGTGCAGACGTATGTCATTGCAAGCATATGTCAATGGTGGCATCTGTCAGTGCAGGCATGTGTCAATGGAGGCAGACCTCTGTCAGTGCAGACTTATGTCATTGCAAGCATATGTCAATGGTGGCATCTGTCAGTGCAGACACGTGTCAATGCAGACTTCTGTCAGTGCAGACTTATGTCAGTGCAAGCATCTGTCAGTGCAAGCATCTGTCAATGGAGGCATCTGTCAGTGCAGGAGTGCAGACATATGTCAGTGTAGGCATCTGCCAATGGCATCTGTCAGTGCTGTCATTTCTCAAAGCAGGCATCTGTCAAGGGAGGAATGTGTCAGTGTGTAAGTCAATGTAGACATGTATAGGCATCTGTCAGTGAAAGTATATATCAGAGAAGTCATCTGTCAGTGGTGGCATCTGTCAGTGGTGGCATCTGTCACGGAGGATGACACGGCCGACTACTGACAGACACCTGTTCCTGACGGCAGTGACATACGAGAGCTGCCATGTGTCACAACAATAGTAATGCATGTGTACATTAGCTCTATCATTGCAGCTTACTGATTAACATTAGCTTAACCCAGATGTCGCCCATGTTCGTGTTTTCGGATAGCTGAAACAAATCGTGCAGTAACATTTGAATAGGAAAAGTTCACATGAATAATACAGTTAATGTGATCTTTGTCCGAAATGTTTGAAGGGTATTATTTTATTTTAAAATGATCTAGCACTTGAAATTTCTGCTTGGATTGGATGTTCCCCATGGGGTTGAGAAGGCGAAATGAGTGCACAGTGTCCGTTGACAAAAGTAAATAATAATGTAGCATTTAGTACTTCAAGTATTCATGAGCATAGGAGTCGTGTTTTATATTGGACTATAATGTTCCTCGGTTACACAATTTTAGCTCAAAAATGGCCATTTATTGCTGTGATAGAAACTAACTTTAAAACTTACTAGCCCAAATTGTGATACAAATAACAAATATTATAAATGTCTACTAGTCCTTGGGATACCTTTAGCATTGGGAGAAATGGCCCTGGCTAGCAGGCAAGTGTTAATTTCGATCCCTGTGTTACATGGATGCCTTTCATTTTATTTTTTTTATTTTGCAGATTCGTAGTCGGACCTTCTGAACTTCCTGAAGATCCCGAATCACCCTCCATCAGCTCCAACAACAATGAAGAAGCTCAGGGGACAAGAACAGGACTTCCTGTGGTGGACAAGATGGTGGCCAAGCTGGCTGCCACTCCTAAACACGCGTCATGTCGGCACCAGCATGGCTGTGCCATGTATGTTCTCAAGGTATGGGCATCTATCACGTTGTGTTGTCATGGTTTTTCAGAAATTGAAATGCTGCTAATTAGTCAGTGATGGAGTCAATTACGTATTCCAGTTTAATTTGTGGACAGTACTGTAAATCATGCAATTAATGTTGCATTAAATTAGTGACACAGTACATGATTTACAGTACCTGAAACCATGATTGGAAAATAAAGAGAATGAAAATGGAAATTATTAATGTTCGACAATTTTGTACTGTTCACCTTTTGCACAAATAATTTTTCATTATCATTTACTTTTCTCGATTTTTTTTCATATCATCATTTTGTCACATATGGTTGGAATATTTCTGCTGCAACAAAATAAAACACAATATTTTAATCAATATAAATATAAATATATTTAAAATATAAATATTTACTACAACAATGATGTATTGCCCACACTTGCCATGTAAACCACAGAAAACTACCATACATACTGATCCCAAGCATGTAGTATTACCATGTTGTAAGTTTTCTTATATTTTCAACTGTGCTGAACACCATGTCTTGCTAAAAGCTGCCTAGTCAAACTGACATAAACAAACGCTACGTTGGATATATTGTTGTGTGAAGAGAAAGCAGGTCACTAGCTATGTACACCAGTAATGATAAATGTACACGTGCCACAGATAATCTCTTAACCAGCAATAAAACATGCAGTTTCGTACTTACTATCTCGTTTCTCAAGAGGAGAGCGGTTATTTAAAGCCGTGAAACAGTTATGGTAGCAGAGGATAAACCTCAACAGGTTGGATGCTTAGAAAATGAGCATTATCTATTATATCCCAACTTTATCATAATTCATATCGCATAAAGCTTGCTACGTGGATGACCGACTACATCTGCAGTTGTTGACTCGATCTGTTATTATCTAAATCTATGTAATAAATAAAACGGGGATTTTTTATTTTTTATTCTTTTTTTTAAGAAAAACATTGCAGTATAAACATTTTGTGTAGAACTACTGTATGCAGAAAGCAGCGAGGCCCGGGTTGCCAGATCTGATCGTGTGATCTCGGCCTAACGATGATTGCGAACGAGCCGGGAAATGAATTTCTCGTATTGTGAATGCGGGAAGATGACGCTGGAGTGAGTGAAGAAGTGAAGTACAAAGGGATGGCGCCGCGTTTGAAGTCTGGGCAGGAGGAGTTGGCCAGGAGAGACGTCTCAACTCTTCATCTTCCTCCTCGTCTTCCTCTGAGCGGCCATTGCTGCTAATCTCAAAAACTGCCAAATCGATCAACGATGTTTATCGGAGAAAGATACTGGATATCATCAGAGGGGTGTGTGTGGTGGTGTTAACATGACGGAAATACTGTTAATGTTATGCTGTGATAAATAACATTAATTATGCCACGCAATTAGCGGAAAATTTGTTGTAAGTGACAATAAACACAGATTGGAGGAAATAAAGCATCTCTCATCTCTATCTCTCTCTCTCTCTCTCTCTCTCTCTCTCTCTCTCTCTCTCTCTCTCTCTCTCTCTCTCTCTCTCTATTTCACACATTAGACATGTACATTGAACAGCTCAGAAAGGTTGGTCACCAATAAGACTTTGAAATACAATTTGATAATTTTGTTTCAAAGTTTATTTATTGTCATTGGAATCTTTAATGACACAGTGTGTACGATGATATGTGCGAATCAATACGAACTGATAGGAATACAACACTAGCAGATACGAACCAACACTAATTGACACGAATTAACACGATGCAGTACGAATAGCCTTCAATTCGTAGGACCCCTGCGATTGTTTTGAAAATTTCAAAACAATCGTATTGGCCTGCGGTTGTGGCCGATCTAATACGAAAGTGACAGCGAACTAATAAGAAGTAATTCG
>JAVCKZ010135996.1:0-37180 GCA_034780755.1 Lepetodrilus elevatus
AGTAAATGTTTCACAACAAATAATTGCTCTAGATGGCAGGAAATCGCATTTAAGGCCATGTATTGTTTAAAAAAAGCTTGGGGGCATGCGCTCCCAAACCCCCCTACAAATAACGAATTCCGCGCTCTTGAAGAACATGCTTAATAGGGATGGCAATCCTGGAAGTCTTTTATATAATTTTGTAGTTTGCAAATCGTGTTTCTGTATAGTCACCCCCCTTTCAAAAATCCTGAATCCGTTACTGAACGACCATTATTCCCTATGCAAGTATGATCTTGTACCTTTAATTCCGTATCGATAGAACGCTTTCGTTTGCTTCATCACATTCTACATAATATGTTATTGTTATATGTAATAGTCGTATGATTGCGATTAAGACCCCCCTTGCAAACACACCTAGATCCGCCCCTGGGGTCTAATATCTTAAATTATTTTGGAAGGAATCTAAATATCTGAAATTCAATGATATTTTTAAATGTGCAGGACTGTCTTCGTAATGACCCCTGCTGTGACCCTGACACGTGTTTGCTGCGGTACTGGGCCCAGTGTCGGTCGGGCGTCTGCTGCAGCAACTGTACGGTAAGCACTCATCAGGTCATACGTGGAGAAATGATGGAACGATAAATAATGCATGGAACAAAAATTAATACAATGTAAAACTGACGTTTAATACTTTCATATACACAAGGCGTTATGAATTATTTTGAGTGGAATAGTTAATGATGTAACGTGCAAGGTTTTTATATATTTTTATCATGTAATGCTGTTTGTTCTGCTGTAAAATGTTCCAATGAATCATGGATTTCTACTACCAGGTGTTGCCGACTTCCCACATGTGTCGTGATCGTCAAACAGAATGTGATGTCCCTGAATTCTGTGATGGACAGAAAGGGGAGGTAATTTGGAATCAGATTATATATTTTTCTCGTATTTGTTTTATAGTATCACTGTAAAATTGTTTGCCATTGACTGAAAAAGAACAACAAAATTTGTGTATTGTGTATGTAATCGAGTAATTGATTAAGCCCTACGGTCTTCAATGATTTCTTGCAGTGTCCATCCAACAACTATGTCCAAGATGGCCACCCATGTCAAAATGCAACTGGGTACTGTCTAGCAGGCATCTGTCCAAGCATACAGAACCAGTGTAGAGACATCTGGGGGTCAGGTAAGAAGAAAACCAGTCTAAGCACTTGTGTTATGCATGTTGTGCAGTTAACAATTATGAAATTCAATTGATGATGTAACATGGATAGCGATAGCCACCTTTTCTGAGTATATTCTGTAAGAGATAATCTTAATGTTTGCGCATGTTTGCAGATGCCAGAGGAGGAGACAGCCAGTGTTTTGAGAGATTCAATCCAACAGGGAATTTTAATGGACATTGTGGAAAAGACTCAAGTACTGGGAACTATGCCAAATGCTCAGCAGCGTGAGTCATGAACCATCGCGAACAGGACAGGACGTACATAGCTAGCAATCTGTGGTACCTGGAGATAACACGTGTCTACGCGTCTTAAGATAACATGTGTAGAAGTATTATTATGTGACATCAGTGGGGATAGAAACATGTCATGTACATGATATAAACACATATATCTCAGCATACATGATGATCAATATCAAAATGGTTTCTTTTAGAGTCGAATCTTCAGCTTTCATTGTTGTGTTTATCACTGATCCTTGTGGCATCTCTGAGTGGCTACAGCAGGACGAGGGTTAATGAACGGCTTCCTCTCCTTCAGGAACATCCTGTGTGGACTCCTGCACTGCGACGGCGGCGCCAAGGAACCTCAGTATGGATCAGACAAAGGATTCTCCAAGACCACCGTCAACGCTAACGGCGTTGAGTACGAGTGCAAGTATGTACACTACATCATGTCATACTGGGATGTACCATACCGTTTTGATCAGTTTGGTGCATTTCTGTTATCAGGAAATGTCAATATCCAAACATTTAATAACATTGAAGCTTAAGAAACTATATATTAAATGATATTTATACAGTAAGAGCTGGCTTAGTGTGACGCAATATTTCAAGATTTTTTATATTCAAGTATACGAATACTATATCATGATATTTAATTATACAATTTGACGTGACACGATGCTGTGTGTTTGTGTGTGCAGGATCGTGCATGGTCCGGCCATGATGGACATGCCTCACATGGGTCTGGTGCAGGACGGCACTAAGTGCAGGGAGGGAAAGGTGTGCCACAATACGCGGTGCGAGCGGACGAAACACCGACCTCCTCTCAGCTGTCCTGGCACGTCCATGGCCGCCATCTGCTCCGGACACGGGGTACGCGTCTCGTAGCATTGGCCCGTTATAGCATTGGCCCATTATAGCATTGGTTTAACATAGCATTGGTTTAACATAGCATTGGCCCGTTATAGCATTGGTTTAACATTGCATTGGTCCATCAATAGCATTGGTTTAACATAGCATTGGTCCATCAAT
Source organism: Lepetodrilus elevatus (assembly GCA_034780755.1). Classification (NCBI taxonomy): domain Eukaryota; kingdom Metazoa; phylum Mollusca; class Gastropoda; order Lepetellida; family Lepetodrilidae; genus Lepetodrilus; species Lepetodrilus elevatus. The sequence goes on from JAVCKZ010135996.1 coordinate 2,462, forward strand.
AGCATTGGCCCATTATAGCATTGGTTTAACATAGCATTGGTCCATTATAGCATTGGTTTAACAGCATTGGCCCATTATAGCATCTGCTCCGGACACGGGGTACGCATCTCGTAGCATTGGCCCATTATAGCATTGGTTTAACATAGCATTGGTCCATCAATAGCATTGGTCCATTATAGCATTGGTTTAACATAGCATTGGTCCATCAATAGCATTGGTCTGTCATAGCATTGATCCATCATAGCAGTGCCCATTATTGCCTTGATCCATTATAGCATTGGTTTAACATAGCATTGGTCCATTATAGCATTGGTCTATCAATAGCATTGGCCTGTTATAGCATTGATCCATCATAGCATTGCCCATTATTGCTTGATCCATTATAGCATTGAAATATTTTATACTAGGGTTTTTCTCTCTTCTGTTTCATTTGAAGTTGGGAGCAATTAAAGTAATTTTTTATCATTTTGTTGGTAGTATGTGTGTACATGTTCAATTTTAAGCATTTTCTGGGAGAAGGGGTGGGGGTAGCATAATGGGGTGACAAAAACTGGCATTCCTTTGCAGATTAGCATTGGTTATAAGACTGTGACTACATTATTTATATACTATTCTGTCTCTCCCATACATTTATTCATTGAATTAGACAATTGTTGTGACGCCTGTCGTGACCTGCCTCTGCTTCTCGCCCAGGTGTGCACCAGAGACGACACGTGTTACTGTGATGACGGCTGGGCCGGCTACGACTGCACTATCAAAGTTAACTTCACCGTGACGACCACTGTATCAACAACATCAAAGGAAATGCCACCAACCACAACTAAAGGAATACGAGTTATTCCCCTTGATCCATCAGAAAACAGGAAGTTAGGAAGTACCCAATCAGATCCATCGGCATCTCCTGTGCTGAAAGGTAGGTTGGCATCCACAGCATGTCCGGGCCCCGAGATTGCGAAACTTTTCTGAGTACGATTTCATGCTCAAATCAACGTTTTGTTCATAAAACGCAATGTAAATTCTAAGCTTGAGCATGAATTGTACTTAAAAAGTTACGTAATCTTGGCAATAACCTCACATCGTATCCTCATATGAGAGACTTGTTCAGGACCGTGTTGTTGATCATATGTGCTTGTATTACTTACAGAGCAGGACGGTCTGAGCACTATGTGGCTGATCATTATACTGGCGTCAGTCGTGGGTGGACTGGTTCTAGTCCTCAGTCTCACACTCTTCTGCTACAGGTAGGAACTGGTTGACTTTCTCATAATTTTTTATGACAGATAATATCCTAGCCTAGTCTAAAACATTTGCCGTCCTTTAATCGCATTATGTTAGATATAGGTTAGATATAGGTTAGATTGATCAGTTGTTCTTCTTATATTCTTAGATATATATATAATGAGATTTTGCTGGAAATAATCGAACAAATGTTTTATTTCTTTAATGATTGGCAAAGAGTTATATTAACAAGGCTTCCAAACATCTTTAACAACTCTTCCTGCTGAATTAGGTACAAGCACTGCTCTTTATGGCATCTCAGGTTGCCTCGAGCATAGAGAGGGTTAACGTGTTAAACCTGATCACCATAGCAAGTTATGATTGTGTGATTTCCGAGCACACCGTATCAAATGTACGCTCTAACGCTGTGTCACGTGTTGCAGACGTCGCACTCCCAGCAAGCTGCACTCCGCCGTCACCACAGGCCTCCTGGGAAATAAAGATGGCGGCCAGAATAAGAAAGGCGACGGGTTCGTCCCCAACAAATATATAGGCTTGGGTGGTGTGCTTTCCTCGTACAGGTATATAGTCCGCCCGCCTGTACGGGAACTAACATTTCCTATAGATAACTAGCACTAACTGTAGACTGTCAACAAACCTGCTTTACTCACGTTACCAATATGCAAAAGAAATTCTGTACTAATATTAACAAGAAAAATATGTGATGCATTAACAATTTACAGTGTGTGTGTATGTGTGTGTTTGTGTATGCGAGTGTGAGTTCATGATGAGTATATAACATTTTATATGAGATTATTTTCACTGATAACAGACTATTATTAACTATATATTACTAACTATATTCTCAATAATATGATTTCTAGTAATCTGGTATCTGTATCCTACTAGCCTAACAAGAACACTCGTAAGAATGCATCTTATTTGTTATAGTTTCATAATATGCAATATAGTTGAGATTTCCTAATATTCCATCTGATTTTAACATGTTGCCTTTAAGTTTTATGTAGAACATTTAAGACGAGCTATTGTCAAATTATACAAGTAAAATACTTTTAATTTTAATGGTTCATGCATTGAATTCAGATCAGTGGGGCCTATTCTCAAAATGTCCTTACGAACTTCTTAGCCTAAGAATAGTTATACTATAAGAACGGTTTGATAATAGGTCCCCAGGTTCATATTAGGGTCAGCTAGTATACGGTACTAACATATTCCAGCCAGTGATGTGAGCAGTACACAAGCCTCCAGGGAAGTCCTCAGATGTTTGATTTCTCTTGTTACAGGCCCGACACATTCTTTGGACGTAAGAAGAAGCGACTGTCGAGTGAAGATGAGAGTGACATTGGAGAGTTACCTCCCCCTCCAGTCATCATCTCCGACCCCAACAGCGCTCGTCCAGAGAAGGGAATCCTGAAGAACTCGCTGATGAAGCTGTCGATGTGCGATGACGCCCGGAGAAGCAGCGACTCCAACGTTGAAAGCGACGGGGTCGGTCCGTACGTCTACGACGAAGACGATGACATGGAAGCCGAGGAAATTAGGGAGATTCTGGGAGAGGATGATTTCGAGAGGTCACTGGATGCCCTCGACCAGCTCCCAGAGTCCTCCAGTTTTGACTTTGTGTTGCCGCAGCCTCCGCAGGCGAGTTTCGGGATGCCGTCGCTCTATCCTTCCCCACCGCCACCCAGGCGACTCGGCAGACTGGATCTGAACCTGACTACTGACTATCAGCATCAACCGCTGCTGTGGGGTAGAGGTGGTCAATGTCATATCTCGCCGCCGCGATCAAAAATAGTTCGGCTGAGGAACTTGGACGAGCTGCTGCGTCAGATTGACAAGAACACCATCGACTTGTCACCCTCCCCAGACGAGCCCCCAGTTCAAATCTCACCGTCGACATGCACGTCCGAGGATGTTCGGAGCAGCGAGGCGGAGGCGGAGAGGCAGTACCACAGTGCACACTCGCAGTCCGACCTCAGTCCCACTTCCTTCACTAGTTCTAGCACACGTGACACCACTCGGCCAATCATAGGCAATCTTAGTCAGTACCTTCTGAAGCGCGAAGAGTACCATCCGTCAGACAGTCAGCACGGTAGCATCAGTGACTTGCATCCACATCAAATAGACATACCTCCACCCATGAACCCACTCAATCTGAGGAACATTTTCAACATTGGTCATCCACCAATGCACAGAGACAATGACACTCCGATAGGCAGTCAAACTGGGGAGAACACTTCCTTAAATGGCACGTCAAACTCTCGGAACGGCTACGAGAAGAGTTCGGGATACGGCAGTGAGCACGATGCAGAACGCTTCAGTATTGAAGACATTTCTCGGTCACAGTCGCGGTCGCAGTCCGCCTCCCCACCATCCTACAGTGCAGTGATCAGAACTGGTCCGAACCAGATCAAACTAGTTCCCGGTTGTCACCGCCAACTGGAGGGCAATCATCACGAGCTGCACAAGATCCTGGATGGACTTCCCAGAATTGACGCGGGAACCTTCGAGCGGAGTCCTATTCAGTCCAGCAGTGCCAACACGCCATCCACTGGACCAATCCCTTCCTCAAAGTATCTCCGAGACCAAATGGAAACTGCGAGCACGACGTCTTCTGGTCCAATACCTGCGCTGAAGACTCTGCGGGATCACTTCTTTGACTATGGCAACAAGCCGTGCATTGACAGGAGTCTGGAGGAAATACCTCAGGACTTCTCGGTGGACATGAAAAATGCCAAAAAACAACATCGGAAGTCGCTAATCAAGTCGAAGCGTCCAGTGAGCATGACAGTCAGCAAAGACAGCTCCGACTCCAGCAGTCAGGAGGCAGTCAATGAAGGGCTTCAGATGGCGTAGTCCCAGCAGTCAGGAGGCAGTCAATGAAGGGCTTCAGATGGCGTGGTCCCAGCAGTCAGGAGGCAGTCAATGAAGGGCTTCAGATGGCGTAGCCCCAGCAGTCAGGAGGCAGTCAATGAAGGGCTTCAGATGGCATAGTCCCAGCAGTCAGGAGGCAGTCAATGAAGGGCTTCAGATGGCGTAGTCCCGGCAGTCAGGAGGCAGTCAATGAAGGGCTTCAGATGGCGTATTCCCGGCAGTGGCGCGTATTGTCACTTGCTGATAGTATTTATCACTCCCGATAACTTATTTGTGAAAATGGTGTACATGGTAGATTAACAATTGAATCCTGAAATTTGGCAATTTCCTTAGTTTGTCTGGTGCCAACATATCATTGAGTTCCTGTATAAGTTTTGTGCAGCTTTTCTGCTCATGTCTAACAACAGTACAGCATCATTTGTAACAAGGTGACTTACTGCAATCCAATAAAGTTAGACATCTTGTTTCGTTTGCTCTTCCACATCCCATAGTATTAATGACACCCCATTGTGGTCTTTACCTCATTGGATTTTAACTCATGCAATATTAGATTTAAATATAGCCAATTAACCCTCTCCCTGCTGGATTAGGCATATGCACTGCTCTTTAGGGCGTGTTTTGGGTGATGTCACGTGCAAGGTCTCAATTGGTAATTATTCACAATATGCAAACAAGCCCAATTATTCATAAAAACTATTTATTAATATTATCATAAAAGAGTATTTGCACCTATTCAAATGCATCAATAGAGATTAATCAGTTTAAGTCAAACTATTTCCCGACTATACATGACACATTTTACTTGAACACATTTTTGATGATCTGTATCATATACCAGTAGAACAGATTATACGTCACCTGTCAGGGTGACATTGTACTTTGGGACACAATTTACTAGTATCTGTCCCATACAGAACAAGATATGTTCCCTGTGGGTGTGATGTTGTGACATATTCTTGTTATTCTGCAATGTAGTCATAGTATGCTAATGTCCCTATTATTTCATGGTTGTGTATGTGCTTAGCTTCTAAGGTTATGCACACCTGTGCTTGTTCCATGAAGAAAACCAATCCTGTATTGTTCATCCAAGTATCCTATACTTACCTAAACATAATCTCTCATATTCTGCCAGATTCAAAAGTACATTTTAAAATATCCATGCAATATTGTTCATATTTATCTCCATCTTCTTTATCATCGCAAATGGGTGAAAGATTCCTGCAGCGATGTTAAACTCCATAATCACTCACTCACCATCTTCTTTATATTGTTTTACTACAGAAAGTAGTAATGATTGATCACTAGCCCTCTTAGACGAACTGCTCAAGTACCTATTGTCAGCGACACCCACCTTGCTCCAGGATATATGACATGTAATGTTACTGTGTGTCTGGAGATTCACCTAGTCAGGAAGATCACGGTTTACATGCCACACTTAGCCAATACTTTACTCCACCACATGTAAGCTTGTTTGCTATTTACAATGAAAGTATTAATAAAATAATATATATTATTATATTACTGTTACTGAAAATATATCATGTAAGTATAATGAAACCATTAAATATTTGATATTAATAACTAACCCCAGCACAATATCATTTCCTATCTTTGGTTGTACGCATGCATTTATGATCTATTGAAGTATGAATACTGATATCTTGTAATGCCAAAATGACCAATGAATAGCTTCCTGTTATTGCCCAAGCTGTTATCTTGTCATGGATTGGTTGTTGAGTAGCTCATGAAGATGTTCTACCATATATTTGCTGGTAACAAGTGTAGACATGACATTATATTGTATTTACTTGTATTAGATTTGAAGTACTTGTACAAATGTGTAAATTGTCAGTTTGAGAAAGAATTGTGAGATGGTGAGATTTGTATGCAAGTTTAGACTATTATAAATCAAAATCAGGATAATTTCTAGAATTTGGACCATTTTTTCTCTCTTACTCAGTCTGATAATATTGTCTGATTTCTGTCATAAAGCCACCAATTGAAATAACAAACAATTGATGTATACCTGTACACTAGTACTAGTAGTAACATTCACACATCTGTTGTAAGAAATGCTGAAATCAAAGTGATGCAAAATGACAATGCAGTTATTAATCCTTAGTATGTGCCTTCCACAATCATAAACAGATATCTCTCTTGTTGATTGGTAGTTAGGCTGACCAGTAAATGAACAGAATATGCTAAGTGTTTAGGATGTGATGTAATGACCTTGACCTACGTGTGAAACCCGATGTTCTGGTGCAATATGTACATAGCGACGTGCTGTTTGTCAATGCGCCCGGCCCAGAGATTACGAAACTTTTTCCATACTCTACTCAGTACTCTACTCAAGGCCCTGTTCATAAAATGTCATGTGATGTCATAACCCAACTCACACGGCATACTCAGGCTATGACGTCACATGACGTTTTATGAACAAAATTGAATAGAGTTCTGAGTAGAGTATGGAATTTTTTTTCGTAATCTCAGGGCCTGACAATATCCCTTGTACATTAACATGTCATATCGACACATGTCAGTTTGTTCACGTCATTTAAAATAATGTATATGTTTATTATTTTAAATAAATGTGTATGTTTATTACTTTATATAATGTATGCTATATGCATTTATATAATTTTTAATGTATTTTATAAATATTGTATAGTTATATATTTACTTTATACAGCTGCTGGTTTTATTGTTTTTATCCACATTTGTAATGTGTAAACTGTTGCTTCTGGCAGATCTAGTGTATATGTTGAATGCCTATTTATGTTGGTTTGCAGTTCGACATGACCATTTGTACATTTGTGTTTTGACATACCAGTTTTCATGGTTATTGCTGACAGATTTATTGAAAGACCAGATTTCAATTGTATATCACTCCTCATGTGAGAGGCTAGAAAGTGTATATAAGCATACAATGCGACAGCCTAGGTACAAGAAACAGAGTAGAGTAAAGACACATCTGTCTCAAATCAAGAAATCCATAGTTTATGAATAGAATCGTCTAAATACTGGGAATGCCTTCTTCTTGGAGGATGTTTCCAGTCAGCTATGACTATTTGTAGTTTACTATCACACAGCTTGTTCCAGGAAGTCTTGTTACTATATATTTTGAAAGTTCACAAATTATTGAGGGCTTCCTTGTTGTGGAATGTATGTGAAGAATCTCAGTTTTTATAGTCTTTACATTTCGTCATGCAAGGTTGAGCTACCAATATACTGTGTTGTCTCGCAATGCCATGGAGAAAATAAAATAAGCTTATTTCAAAATGAGTTTTGTTTTGAAAATGAACACAGACAGAAATCTGCATTGAACAATATTGGTTTAATTGTTCTTTTGAAATACTCAATATTCAACTGAACAACAAGATACTATCCACAACAAAATATATCACCACACACAATATGTACAGAGAAAGTAGTAGTTTCTATAAAATCACAATAGGTCAAAGGACATCAAACTGTTTTCGGATTGTGCACTCACACGGGTCGATCGCATCGTACCGTGTGAGTGTACATATGATGCGATCTAGCATTCCAATCGACGGATCGCAAGGACCCCAGGGCATCGTAAGACGAGATCGTATGACTAGAACAAGCTCTACTCTTCAGACAGATCATAAGAATCACAGCCAATCAGAAAACGGAAATATATCATGTGATGTTCATCAACTTGTCAACAAGGAAACCAAAGCTTGATTTCGACCGCTTTGAACAGAACGTGTCATTGCTCATTATTTGAGCCATGAAACATTATGGAATGTCAGCGATACTGAAAATAATGCAGCGTAGGTTGCAATATATAGCACTTGCATTTCCTGATAAAACTATGGCAAGTAAATTATCAACACTGCAAATACAATATATCATAGGGCCTAGCCAACAACTTATTTTTAACTGGTGTCTGTAATATTCTTCTAACTTCATTTTCGTCGTCTAAACATGCGAGTAGGATGGGACGCTGACGCCATTTTGTAAATAAATGCAAGGTCGTCAAGGGCGCATAACTCTTAACGAACAATACAGATTACTTGCGATGCGGTCGCATCGTGTGAGTGCACGTTTGATCCAATCATGCAACTGGTCGATCTGTGTGAGTGCACCTTTAGTAAAGGACCCAATGACACAGTAAAGACTTTACTGATCAATCATCATGGAGGAAAATATTATGATCCCAAAAGGTTTTCTTCCATGAACGATGAAGGCTTCATGTTACATTAGCTTCAGGAGCACGTCCCATGGTGGCCTGTCAGAAAGTTATTTGGTGATGATAATTAAATACTCAAATGTAATAATGACCATGACTTATGGAACACATTCACTAAAATGGTTGAACGTTGACAGAAAAATAACTCCTGAATAAGGCACAATTCTCAAATATATATGGAGACAAACATAATGCCATTAAAGTATTTATTTACAAACAATCAAGTTTTCAATACATACAGTAATAGTTAATACAAGATAGAAGTATTTAGTATAGAACATTATGTAAAGACATCTAAAACACATTCCAATAATACTGCAATAATATTATTAGGTAAAATACTGTACAACTTGATGAAGCATATTTCACAACAAGCAATGAAAAAGTGAAATGTCAGCTTCCACAGAATATCAACTGTTATCACAATGTGCAGCAAAATCAGACAAAGAAAATTACGGTACTTTTTATCCATTTGTGGGAAATCATGTACCGGTAATAGATTTCTTTTATCATGATATTTACATCTGTATAAATCCATGATTTTTAAAGATGATGGCATATAAATATGCTACGGTAGTCAGTATTCTTAATAAGTTTAATGTATCAATTAATTAATAACATTTTAAATAACTTATTCAAGATGACTTTCAACTTACATGATATTGATACAAGACTGGTGGGTTAAAATGGACAGTATTTCTCACAGCTTATCAGAAGAGGATCATCATATCAACAAGATGGGGACTTATGGAAGCAATGGCGCTTCGCGTGTTTCCTGCAATGTGTGTAATGTCCGTCTCCCCATTCATCGTCAGATTTGTGATTGATGCCACCTCCAGGTCGCAGTGACCGTAAGAACCTGTCACAGACCTGCAACATACACAGAACTCAGTGAACAGACATCATAGCAGTCAAGTGGTTAATCATAATGCGTGCTTCACCATCAACTCTGATCATCAACTAACCTGATTGGATCAATCTTAATTTTGCACTTAGTAAAAATAAAATCCTAGATGTGCCTACCAAGGAGATAGTGCTGCTGTCTTAAAAATTAACAGATATGTATATACGATATCTGATCACCTGGCACACCAACATTGTGAAACGCAAGATTATTTGATGATTTAATACTATCAATTTAATACATGTGTGAAATAGATTCTGATAACCAGGGGATTCCACTTGTCACAGCTCTTGGTACAAGAGAATAATGCAATAAGAGATGGCCGGATAAGTAAACAAACAGAAAATACTCCATTGGAGTGAAATCCATACAGAATTTAGATACCGTATTCGACATATTGAACGGCCAGGGAGTTAAGAAAATTGACGTTAAGAAAAAAAAAAGAAAAAAAATTTAAATTAAAATATGTTTATTGGAGCAGGGCGTTTAATACGTCGAATACGGTATTGTGTATGATTGCAGGCCTAGCAACAATGTGTGACTGACTACGGTGGAGCATGAACTACTTACAGTTTGACTGGGAAGACAGGCGCCCAGCACCTCCACAAGGAGTGGCTCCAGGTTGATTGCCGCCCTGTAGTCGCTAAGACTTACTCGGCCATCACGATCCTGATCCTGAAAATATCAGTCATACTTCTATATTTCTATATCTCAATATTATGTTTACTTACAGTAAGAGTCTAATAACAGCATCTTAATGATGGTCATATAAATAATAAATACCATACAACTGTGATTACCCTGCTAATTTGAACAGGAGAAAATAAATACAGTAGACCTTGCATATAATGTACTCATTGGGACCGGCTATTTTTGTCTGTTATATGCAAAGTCCATTATATGCATATGCCGGAATTAGACGGGACTGGGACTTCAGATTCAGTATGTTATAGGTGAGTGTCTGGTTTATGCAAGGCCGTTATATGTGAGGTCTACTGTATATTTGTAGCTGTTCGAATTATTAGAAAAATACTCAAATTGAAACTGATCAGTGTTCATATAGTTAGGGACAAGTTGGACAACCAAATAAAGTATTAAATATATGGTTGTAACTCAAATTGGTAAATAAATTAAGGATTTAATCCCAAAATATATCAATGCAAAACAATTACTACGGTATTCGAATAATTAGAAAATTACGCTTTAGAAAAACAGAATTGTCATGTTCATATTTTTAGGGCCTGAATTATTTTTTGGATGAATAAGTTAGGTGTTTGAACTAATTACAGCAAGATATATTTATCATGAAATGTTATTAACAATTTCAATAAAATAAAAGTCACTGACAAATTCTCTATTAACACTCTCCCTGCTGGACGAGGAATGGGCACTGCTCTTTAGGGCATCTCCAATTGCCTCAGCATGGAGAGAGTTAATGTACTGCATTATTTTCAGGTGTAAGTAAGTGTACCCCTCTATACAATTGATGTAATTATCAGGAACTAATTAAATAAATTACTTACCATCTTCTTCAACACAATTTCTACTAACTCCTTCACACCTTCATCAGGATCTTCTTCTGATGGCTGAAAGAAGCGAATAGTATTGTTAGATATACTTGTACATTATCATTACTAGGATGCACAACTATTCCATTTATAAAAAGCATGTCAAAGGCAGATCTAGTGGGGATTATCTGTAGATCTATCAGAGGTCAGAATATGAGAACACACAATCACAAACCCACCTTGATGAGGCAGTTCTTCAGTAAGTGAAACATTTCTTCTCGTGAGATATACCCATCACTATTCAAGTCGTACACCAGGAAACAATCTACAAAAAAGGAAGAATATTTTAAGCAATTGTATCTATTAACTCTCTCTCTGCTGGATTAGGGACATGCTCTGCTCTTTAAGGCATCTCTGGTTGCCTTCAGCATGGAGAGGGTTAAGTGACAACACATTGCACTTGATACAAAATAAATGGAAAGATACAGAAGCAATAACTACATTATATCATGGTTGTCAGTAAGGAATAACTCCTCCATTGTCCATTGGAACTGTCACTAAATCATGTAGATATCACTCACGCTTAAGTTTATCTTCCAGTTCACCCCTGAAGAACACATGAAGACCCAAGATCCATTCTTCTTTGTTCAGGTACCCATCATTGTCTCGGTCAAATGCTCGGAAAACTGAAAGAAAAAGATAATTGAATTTGAGCATTTGATTTTAGATGATTCTGGTTTGCTTTTGGTATGAGAATCAATACTTGTACATTATCCCTACAGACACATTTACATCAGCATTCCAGCTTTATGGTAAAAAAAATAGTATCTATCCTCAGGTGGAAATGAAGATATTACACACTTGATGTACACACACCATAAACAGATGGTCACCATGAAGACATTGATGATTCTATTATTAAGCTAAGACACTGCAGGTTAACCCTCTCCCTGCACTAACAGCACTCGCTGCTGTTGACTAAGATACAGTGCTCCCTCGATATAACGCCCTTCAATGCACTGTGGATTCGGATACAACACAGGGTCAAATGTGGACCCCATTTATAAAAATAAAAAAATCTTCTTTTTTTTCCTTTTTTCCTCCAATTATATTTGTTGATATAACGCGGGTATAATAATGCGGGTGGCATGTCATGGACCCCAATTTCAGCGTTATATCAAGGGAGCACTGTACCATCTCTGCAACTCCAGTATAAAGAAGTTAATTAATTAGTACAAACAAAGCTAACCTCTGTCCATGAGAAAGTCGTCTGTAATCTCCAGCTTTGTCTGTAAGAACTCATCCCGGAACTTGGATCCATCCATCTTCTCTTTATTAGGCCCGGTCAGAGCCTTGAAGTATTCGATGAGGGCTTCAATCTCTGCATCATCAACTGGAACAAGACAACATAATGGTAATGGGTGTGTTACTGTAGAACAACTATTTGAAAAATATCTTTACCACTACTCATACATCAACGTCTACAGTAGGAATCTTGTCAATAATTGTTACATTTAAACATTCAAGGCATAATATCACAGTTGATAGGCCTGTATAATGGACAAGGGAATTTCTATCTGAGACGAATTACGTTTGATTTATCCACCCCAAAATTGTTATTTACTAATGTACTTAGTCCCCAATACTCAATGGTTATCAAAATATTAATATATGAATAAATGGAACATTCTGCTATTTATCTTGTCTTTGATGCACCAACTGATCTATGAAAGAATTGCAAGAAAACGTTGCTGTTGCATATTATAGTTTTAAGTTGTACCACTGAGTTATGTCTTCTTGCATTGATATAATGAAGCAATTAATAATATGGACAGATTTCCACCCGCACCCCTCTTTTTTTCAATGTTTTCGTCTCCCATCTTTCACATTGAGAAAACGTTTGGTCCTGAAATTTCATTCAAATGGGCGACAAGGTACAATGTCCGAGCGCTTAACCAACTGCGCTACCGGGGAACACATGAAAGCCTAGTACAAGTTATCGAAGTCTTGTCGTTTCACTTGTTACTAGTAGTGCGAAGAGCCGTAGCAACCATGTAAGGAGTTTCATACTACGGAATGAAACGTCCGTATAATATAATAATTTGGCTATTTTACCACCGCTTCAATATAGAAAATTGCTCCGGTGTCCTCGGATATATCTTTATTGGTTATAAAATGTGTCCAAAATATTTGTAATGCTAACCCTAAGATAGTATAGTGGGGATCCAAGGGCTAAAGAAGACCTTTAGCTGTAAAAGACATGTATTTTTCGCCATGTTGGAACATCACTATCCTTATAAAATTGCACTATTCTATTGTCGCGGGTATCATTGCATGTTATAAAATGATACACGTGTATAGAATATAAATAAAGGAAGGGGGGTGCGGGCGGAAATCATACCAATAATAATTAATATGACCATATTCAGGTTGTCAGATAGAGGGTTGCAGTGGATATGTCTACTATACAGCAGTGGAAAGGTTTTTGGAAGTATAAACATGATTGTATGTATGTTAAGTGAATGTATTTTGCAGTTGTAGCTAAGAACTAGTCCAAAACAACCATAAAAACAGGTTTTAATTGTATTTTATTTACTAGATTTTTAAGACTAGCTAGACGTTCTACGAATTGGATATTTTAAATTGGGCTAGATCTAGTGCCAATTTTCTACCACTGTGTACACATACTCGTGAATATGGTAATCTGGTAATGCACTTAACCAAATGTGTTGTCCTTGATCACTTGACTGACTCAAAACAAGTTGCAAGTTCCAAGACTTGGCCAAGTCGCAAGTGTCAGTGCGCAATGCAACTTTGTTTATTTCGTTTTTAACCCCTAAACTATAGTAATATTAGTCGATAAGTCTTTAAATCTTTATGTTTATTCCACTTGAAACTTACATTTGCATACTTGCCCTCCTTCTTTGTGTGTCTTCTTCAGGTTTTGAATAAATTCCTCTAAATTTTTCCTTTTTGTTGCCATCACTGAGGTGTTGCTTTGGCGTCTCACCACTTTTCGTAGTCAAGTGCTTTGCGCATGCGCGAAGTGCGGCCTTAAATTTCATGAAATAAAAATACAATAAATATCGTAAAAAGTACAACGATTAAAATATAATTTATAAAATAATGATGATAATTGCATCCAGTCAAACATTTATAGCGTTGTTAAATTTCAATATTCACTGCGGAGCTACAAAGAGGCGAACATGGCGGATGCAGATTCTTTACACGACATGAGTTCAGACTTGGATCAAGATCCAAGCGCTGTAGAAGCTGACATAGAAGATGATGAAGTTGGCGATGAAAGGTTGAAAATGCTATATATTGCAGAGCAATAAATAAATTAGTACTTGCTGTAGACTGCTTACATAATCGTCATTCATTTACAGCGTGCTTGTTGCACATGTCGTAATTCATGAATAATATTGTGCAGATTTTCTTTGTAATATCTAATGAAACGGATGCCCTATTTGGATTAGCATAGAATAAAACTGATTGTTGGTTGTGCATTATTCTGTTGCAATGATAAATATTACTCAAATAAGTCTGATACGTTGAAAACTTGCTATCAGAACAGATTGGTGAAAAGGCCAAATCGAGCTTGTAGAGTAGAGGACCATAATCGGTACCCTCAATAATCGGACAGTGTTTTAGCATCCAAATAAAACATGGTTGTAATGTAATACTTGTTTTGTTTTCATTTGTACAGTTTCTCATATCACCTCTGCATCGTTTGGTTGCTAAACCAGTTCTTGTATGTTTTGGGAAATATAGTTGATAACATAAATAATTCGATGTCATGCAAAAGCGTCCTTCTGACGCGAAATCCAAGCATTGACCACATTGAAAACGTTGATGTCACTTTCTATAATTACGCAAAGCCTGTTTATTGCCAGCTGCATAGTGTACTAATGTATTGCATAGTGTTGTGTGCATTAAGTCAACAGTTCTGGTCGAGAAGCAATCACATAAATTAGGAAACGGTAAAAAATGAGAGTGGTAATTGGGGTCGTATTTTGATCCTGTCCCCCACGTATATTGGTGATGTTTCTGTGCACGATATCTGTTGACTAATTTAACATCCATCATCAATTTGATTATTACGTTGGTGTTCACTTTCATTTTATATTAATACATTTTTAAAATCAAAAGAAACCTTATCTATTACAGAAATGAATCCCCAACATTGGCTAGAATAGAAATAGGCACACAAACACATTCGATCGTTGTTGTGAAAAATTAAATCTAAAAAATGTAATTAACTGAAGCTGAGCATGAATATCTGTAAAATTTTATTAAAAAGATGCGTGAGAAGGACAAATTGTTGACAATAGGTAATATATAGGCCCGACCGATAATAGTTGACAAGTGACTGACTTCAATGGGACACCCGACCAAAACATTGACACGCATGTAACCTGTCTTTAAATGCGATTGGCTAATGTTCTTGCACCTATAAAATTATTCAATGAAATGTATTCGATCTAGAATGGATGTATTAACCACAATAGGTTTACCAAATGAGAGTAGCTCCTTTTCGATAAACCGCTATGGAACATCGAAGTTGACTCCCAACTTGAGTGACCGATGAATAGGGCCTCTATACTCTGATAGCTCATTCTAAATAGGTCAAGGACGACCATCGTTATAAGTACTTAACCGTCATTCGAAGTACATACTTCGAACGAAGTATGCATCACGTAACAAATCCTATATGTGACAAAATTAAATAATGACCACAAATAAGTGTTACCCTACGTGGTTGAATGTTTTGAATTTCCTCGTATATAATAAATGTATTTTGTATTTTTGTTCCAACTTAGTCCAATATGACTATCTATTGAGGTATAGCTGTAAGATAGACTAATAATAATATACATTTCTGAGTGAGTGAACAAATTTGAATTGGAGTTTCCAGCTATTTTGTCCAGATGTTGTTGGTGTAAAATGATTGTGTTGTACTATTTCACTACAGCCAAGACAGTGGAACTCGCAAGAAGAGCAAAAAGAAGAAAAGAAAGCCTAAGGACATCGAGCGTTCGAGTGGCGACTCTGACAACCAGGTTGTAAATGACGATGATCATAATAGTAAGATAAAGCTGATTGAAGGGCCAGATCAGTCCCAGTCTGGCGTGGAGGCCGACTCCGAGAGCCAGGGGCCACGAGATCTCAGGAAGGAGTCGCCCAAGAATAAACACATGATGCCGGACGATGCATTAGAAGAAGGCGGTGATGGAGAGCAGGTAAATAGCTTGTCACTGCATCAGGCCATGGACATTTTGTCCTAAAATTGTTCTTGACAGCTTTTCTGGCAGTTGGGTTTTCTTTCATGCTAGCAACAATTGAAAAGTACAGTACTACGTACACCAGTGGTGATAGCAGAATGTTAAACACGTTGTTTGTGACTGTTTCCAGGGCAGTATCCCGATGGCAGGGCTGCAGCAGATACAGAAGGCCGTGGAGTTCCTCACTCTCCAGCAGGGGGCGCCAAAGAGCATCGAGGAGGCAAAGAAGAAGAAATTCCACTTCTGGGAAACGCAACCAGTGCCAAAATTTGGTATGACTTTGTGAATAACTGTCCAATTGTATTTCCAATAGTTGTGCATTTTTTGTTCGACGTCATTAAATGTTTTTGAGTTAGTAAATTTGGAAATAGAAGTGAGTTATATATATACATTGTTATTCTGTGTTATTGTTATTGTTATGTAGTTATTGTTGTTGCTATGTATGTGACAGATGAGAAGATCACTGTGAGTGAGGAGATAGAAGCTGACAAGACGACAGTGGATATTCGCCAGGAGAGCTATTCTCTACCTCATGGCTTTCAGTGGGACACCCTGGACATCAGTAATCCACTTTTAGTGAGTAACTCTTCCTTTAAATCTCTACAGTGAAACGCTAGTGTGGGACTGCTACTCTGTTAGAGGTTGTTCTGTCTGCGAGTGTTAATGGGATGTTGTTATAGCGTGTTGTATCTGGGAGTGTTACGGGGCTGTTGTTAGAGGTTGTTGTATCTGGAAGTGTTAATGGGATGTTGTTAGAGGTTGTTGTATCTGGGAGTGTTACGGGGATGTTGTTAGAGGTTGTTGTATTTGGGAGTGTTAAGGGGATGTTGTTAGAGATTGTATCTGGAAGTGTTAAGGAGATGTTAATAGAGTTTGTTTTGTCTGCGAGTGTTAATGGGATGTTGTTAGAGTTTGTTGTATCTGGGAGTGTTATGGGGATGTTGTTAGAGATTGTATCTGGAAGTGTTAAGGGGATGTTATTAGAATTTGTTTTATCTGGGAGTGTTACGGGGGATGTTGTTAGAGGTTGTTGTATCTGGGAGTGTTACGGGGATGTTGTTAGAGTGTTGTATCTGGGAGTATTAAGGGAATGTTGTTAGAGGTTGTATCTGGGAGTGTTACAGGGATGTTGTTAGAGTTTGTTGTATCTGGGAGTGTTAATGGGATGTCATCGTGTTGCAGCTGAAGGAACTCTACACCCTGCTGAACGAGAACTACGTGGAAGATGACGACAACATGTTCAGATTTGACTACTCTCCAGAGTTTCTTCAGTGGTAAGTATCGTCGAAAATGGGTGAAAAATTCACACAGCGACGTTAAACTCCTTATTCACTCACTCACTCAATAACTAACTCACTCATTGGTAATTTCACACCTAATTTCCGTAATGATATCCATGACATTGGCAACCCCCATTCTACTCCCATCTCCTTCATTTTACTTGAGATTTAGAAGCCGTGTGACACTAATTAAATTATTGTATTTTGTACATTTTATTGTCAGCAAACCATAAATAATCTGGTAGTCCTTTAATACAAAATACGAAATGAATAAAGAAGAGCAAATGAACACTGTTTATGCATGTTACAGGGCCCTACAGCCTCCGGGTTGGATCAAAGACTGGCATTGTGGCGTGCGCGTTACAAAGAGTGGAAAACTGGTTGGCTTTATCAGTGCTGTTCCAGCTCACATAAAGATATATGAAAGGTGGGTAGCTAACTAGTAGGGTTATTTTCCTAGATTAGTTACGTCTTGTTATCCGAATGATTCATTGCTTTAAGTGGATGATATTTGCTGTAACAACTATCCATGTTTTCTACTTGCAGGAAGAAGAAAATGGTAGAAATTAATTTCTTGTGTGTTCATAAAAAGTTGCGATCAAAGAGAGTTGCTCCGGTGCTGATCCGAGAAATCACGAGACGAGTACACCAGCAGGGACTGTTCCAGGCCGTGTACACCGCGGGGGTTGTGCTACCTAAACCTGTCACTTCCTGTAGGTGAGTCACAGTGTAGTCCTGTCACTTTCTGTAGGTGAGTTGTGTACACCGCAGGGGTTGTGCTAACTAAACCTGTCACTTTCTGTAGGTGAGTTGTGCTACCTAAACCTGTCACTTTCTGTGGGTGAGTTGTGTACACCGCAGGGGTTGTGCTACCTAAACCTGTCACTTCCTGTAGGTGAGTTGTGTAAACCGCGGGGGTTGTGCTACCTAAACCTGTCACTTCCTGTAGGTGAGTTGTGTACACCGCGGGGGTTGTGCTACCTAAACCTGTCACTTCCTGTAGGTGAGTTGTGTACACCGCGGGGTTGTGCTACCTAAACCTGTCACTTCCTGTAGGTGAGTTGTGCTACCTAAACCTGTCACTTCCTGTAGGTGAGTTGTGTACACTGCGGGGGTTGTGCTACCTAAACCTGTCACTTCCTGTAGGCGAATTGTGTACACTGCGGGGGTTGTGCTACCTAAACCTGTCACTTTCTGTAGGTGAGTCATAATCACTTGCCCAAATGGACATATATTCTGTAGTCAATTGGTTAAAACGACTAAACCAAACACTTTCTGTAGTGTAAGTCTATCAATGACTTCGTGTGTATTATTGATATATTATTGATATGTCTTTGTTTCCAGGTATTGGCATCGGTCGTTAAATCCGCGGAAGTTAATTGAGGTGAAGTTTTCCCATCTTAGCCGTCACATGACTATGCAAAGAACACTAAAACTCTACAAGTTACCCGAGGTAAGCAGGCATATCATTGGATCTTCTCATTATCAGTGGTAATTTTTATGTGATTTTCCATCCTTTCACAGTTGTTTAAACCAAAGTACAAGACAGGGGCCGAGATTACGAAACTTTCTGAGCACAAAAACGTACTCAGACTATGACGTCACATTACGTTTTATGAACACAATTCTGAGTTGAGTACAAAAACGTACTCAGAAAAGTTTCGTAATCTCGGGGCCAGTTTTCCACAAGTCCAGAATGTTGTCTGCCTGATCTAAGTTCTCACATTCCACCTTCCGTCTTTGTTACTGCCACTTCCCAATGATATCAAGCCACCTGATCAAATCTGTCATTATTTGTTTTGAGAGTCGGAATGTCACTGACTTATATGATGTGTTTGTGTTGTGGCCAGTTACCGAGAACGCCAGGATTCCGCCCCTTCACGCCGGCAGACGTCCCAGACGCCTACAAATTGTTAGCTGCTGTGAGTATGGCATCCCAGTCAACTACAATCACCTATGACCATCTTGCTAGTGTGGCATTACAAATTTTATCCTCGCTGTTTGTTAAAAGTTAGAGTTTCCATTTTGACAGCGAGTTGAATAAACTATTTTATTGTGCTCTTGGGACTATTTCTGAAAATATGATGAAAATATTAACAATGGCTAAGATAAAAACTTGCCAACTGTCGGTGTTGGTATTTACATTTCTTTGTGTTTCCATTCTATCACTATGATGTTGCGTGTTTCCTCCTGCCCTAAAACTGACTGGTCGTGATATTAGTGAAAGATTCTAGAAAGATACTTTAAACCCCAATACAAAAAAAAACACAACACGATTTGTTCATGATGTTTTCTTCTTTCTGTTGCAGTACCTAGACACATTTGATTTGTCTCCATGTTTTAGTGAAGATGAATTTAGACATTGGTTCATTCCAAGGAAGGGAATAGTAGATAGCTATGTCGTAGAAGTGAGTACACTTTCCTCAGCAGTTACTTCCCTTGATTACGATATTTCAAACTGAATAGTTTCTAATTATTTGTTAATTTTCAAGTTAACTTTCACATTCTAGTTATATTATACTTGCCAACTCAAGTACTACTGATGTAGTGCCACTCTAATCACCAATGTTGGTTTGTATCTTATGTTAGTATGCAGTGGTTTCAATAGGTCCCGGCAACCGGCAAAATTGTCCGTCTATTTCGGAGTATTTCCCTAATTTTGCCACCTACTTTCAATCTTGCTGATACTACTTTGTAGATGAATGTATGATTTATGCAGGTCTTTTGCTACCCTGCCACCTACTTCCGATTCTACTGAAACCACTGAGTATGTTAACTTGAATACTGTTGTGTACTTCCAGACTGATGGTAATGTGACCGACTTCGTGAGCTTCTACACTCTGCCGTCGACGGTGATGCACCACCCTCAGCACAAGTCCCTGAAAGCAGCGTACTCCTTCTACAACGTGGCCTACGGCACGCCATGGTTCGATCTCATGCAGGACGCTCTCATCGTGGCAAAGAACGTACGTCTTTCTTAGTCGCTCTCATATTGGCAAAGGACGTATGTCTTTCTTAGTCGCTCTCATCTATATTTACTTCCAACATCCTTCTAATGGGAGAGTCAATAGTCAACATTCTAATAAATATATGTATTTCATTTGTTATGTTAGTTTTTCTCTCTCGTGTTAACTATTGGATATATGACAGTAGTTGTTGCGGTTGCAGATGGGCTTCGACGTGTTCAACGCCCTGGACTTGATGGACAATAAGAAGTTCCTGGAGAAGCTCAAGTTTGGGATCGGAGACGGAAATCTACAGTATTATCTGTACAACTGGAAGTGCCCTGCCATGGACACCAAGCGGGTATGTGTCAAGTGTGTCATTATGTGTGTCAAGCCTGTCGTCATGTGTGTTGTACATGTGTCATCATGTTTGTCAAGCATGTCATCATGTGTGTTAAGTGTGTCATGTCATGCATGTCTTGTGTGTCATGTGTGTCAAGCATGTCATGTGTGTCAAGCATGTCTTGTGTGTCATGTGTGTCAAGCATGTCATTATGTGTGTCAAGCATGTCATGTGTGTCAACTGTTAAGCGTGTCATTATGTGTCTTATAGATGTGTGTTGTATTTGTCATCATGTCTTTTAGATGGGTGGCAAATGCATCATCATGTGTATCAAATGTGTAAATGTGTGGTCATGTGTGTTACAGTCGTCGCCCATGGGTGAGGTATTCCCGCCGCAACGTAAAACATTAAAACATTAATTCAATCATGTGTGTTACAGATGTGTGTCATGTGCATGATTCTGTGTGTTGTGTATCATGTTTGATCATATGTGATCAGCGATAGAAACTTACCTTTAAAACTTACTGGCCCGAGTAATGATACAAACAACAAATCAATTTGTACTGGCCATTGGGATACCTTTAGCATCGGGAGAAATGGCCCAGTGTACCTCGTGTGTGATTGTGATCTTGTGTATGCTGGAGATGTGTGTCATTAGTTTAGTCATGTGTGATAGAGATGTATACAATGTGTGTGATTGTGTGTATGTATTGTAATAGTTTTTTTTGTAGTATATGGGTGAATTATTCTCTCTAATTCATTCAATGTAATGTGTTTCACAATCTATTAATAATTCATTCAATATAATATGTTTCACAATCTATTTGCAGGTGGCCCTTGTTCTACAATAAGAGACTACAATAAGAGACTTGTGAAGACTTTTTTTCTGTTAGCTTTCTTCTACATGAAGTGACCAATGTAAAACATTGTGACATTGTGTCTGGTGTGTATACAGCACCACCTACTGATCAGTTCCCAGCAAGCAGCATTGTGGCCACTAGGTGGAGCTGCCTACCTGCTTCTCATGTGATAGTGCTTGCTTATCTCCCCTTGTTACAGTCATGACGTTATGCCGTCATCGTTGTCAAGACAACAATATAGCCTGCATGAATATTTCCACACTATTTACACGACTTTGAAGATAGTTTCTTGTGAATGTCATGCATGTGTTTCTCAGTAGTGCTGCAAGTTCCGTACTGAGAATTTGAAGGAATGTATCGATAGGGGAAGGTCATATGAAATACTGGGGTAAATATCCTGAAATTTGATGTGTTAATGTGAGAAAATGTAGGCCTGACTTGGCCTCTATGATCTCTGTAAATTCTACTTTTACTGTGCCAGTAGATATCTATCCCACTGTTGAGCGGTCTAACCCACGATCGCGGGTTCACCACCCACCACTTCTGTCATCGACCCTTCTGTTATACGGGCGATATTGGTGTCAAGTCATAATTAACATTGAGTGATGTGAGTGAGTGAGATGATTATGTACAGTTGAATTGAGAAGATATTAGTTAATATTCATGTTTGAATGATGAAGATGTAGTCGGTTGAATCGCTGAACAGACAAGCTATGGCTGGAGAAAACAGTTGTCATGTAGACTATACGGGACCAAAGCTTCTCTACCAAGACCTGAACCTATATATAAGCAATAATAACTTGATGAATTAAGACCCAAAAAAAATATTTACATGTTTTGTCAATTTCCTCTATTTCCAAAAGTTGTTGATCAAAATGAACTTTGAAATACTTTTATTCATGAGGTCAGATGTGACATTGTCAGCTGTTTATGTACCAGTTGAATATTATTGCATTTACTTATGGATAATCAATAACCATGTCTAGCATTTATCCATGGTTATTTATGTAGGGTTTTAGTATCAATGAAATATCGATCTGCATTTCTTAGATCTGCCAGTTATCCCAGCGAGCAAGCTGAAGCCTTTGGAATTATTTTGAGTTTGGGGTGAATTGTATCGCATATTATGTAGCAATGGTTGTTCTGGTAAACCCGGTTGTGAACTGTTCGAGCAACAAATAGATTGTTCCGCACATTGCCCAGAAAACACCCGGCCATTCATTGTATTCCTCGTTCTGTATGCGCACTGTATGCTGCATGCTTCTCTACAGTCGTGACTGGGACATGTTGGTGCGGACAGCAGTCCTGACTGGGACATGTTGGTGCGGACAGCAGTCGTGACTGGGACATGTTGGTGCGGACAGCAGTCCTGACTGGGACATGTTGGTGCGGACAGTTCTGTATCCTGTCTATCTGGGGAGTGAGGTGTAAACTTTATACACAAAGATCACATGAAGTTGTACTATAGAATGATGCTTTTTAGTACTCCATACATCATCTGATAATACTAACAACTGTCTGTTAACTCTGCTAGTCACTGTCAGTGGAATTGACAATATCGTCCTGTCTCTGATGATTGCTTAGATCAACCTCCGACCTCTCTCAGATGTCGTTAGGACAATCAATATGACATGAGTTTGAGTTCTGCTGCAATTATTTCTTTTAGGTTTTCACCTGTAGATGGTAGGGTCAGATATGTAGCATCACTTTGAAGACTATTATGTAGAATACACTGTATGTAGCTTCTTTGAAACAATGTTTTGTTATTGTGCCTCGTACAACATTTCAAGGTTAGCGATAAACAATAAAATATTTTTTGTTGTTGAAATTTGATGAATTTTGTTACAAGATGATGATGGTACGACAAGGTTTTATTGGAAGTCTTCTCGTTAGTACATGGACTTTTGTTGACAGCCAGATTGCTGTTTTACATGGAAAGGTTATTCTGTTATACTTAGTAATTCTTGCTATGGTTCCAGTGGCAGTTGATAATATCGTGCTATCACGAATGAGTTGTATAACTACCGCTGATTATCACAAATGAATTATACTTGCCGCTGACAGGGTTGTATGCAGAACTAGTAACGACGAGTTCAGATATATTTTATGCTAAAGCTTTGGACATGACTATACTTTGTGAAACTGTCTATTTGACTAACTATTAATTTGTGAAACAAACTGGAATCTTGTCCATCACGTCATGTCAATTATTTATTTTCTCTGATCATGCATGAACATCTTATAATTATGTTTTATGCCAACATGATTGTGGGACAGATCAGCCCCCGAGATTACAAAACTTTTCTGAGTACGATTTCATACTAGACTCAGAATTTTGTTCATAAAACGTCATGTGATGTCATAGCCTGAGTACATTTTTGTGCTCAGACTATGACATCACATGGCGTTTTATGAAGACATTTCTGAGCTGAGTATGAAAGCGTACTCAGAAAGTTTCGTAATCTCGGGCCGAGTGCATCGACACTGGAAGGTCTGAGTTTGATTCCCGTCTGTTGAGTGGTACTCTTACAGTAACGACCAGTTTCAGAGGGAAGCTTGGGATGCAACGTCTGTACGGTACCCTTGATGTACACTCGTCAGTGTCGCCATGAGTTCAACTGTACCCACTGTGGCACTGTCATGCTGTGGCTTCTCCTCCTACCAGAAACAGACCACCACCATGGTACTGAATTACTGTACTCTGTAGGGAAGTGAAACGACTCGCTCCAGGAAATGTTTTTTTTTTCTAAGATTTTTCTATGTTGGAATACTAATGATAATTATTATAAGTTTCCCGGGATTGTAATGAATTTGAAATGTTTAGTACCCGGTACATTCTGTTCTGCAGTAAGAATGCATGCAAAACCTAAATATGTGCATATATTCACCATGTTTATTAGACACAAAGATATTTTGGCAACTGGGCGAATTATTAATAAAGATGATATATCTATTTAGACATGTGTTATTTAAGGATTGGCGGCTGAATATATTGTATTGTACAGAAGAATCAAAACGTTCATGTTAGAAAATCAAATGGGTCATAATCTTTAATCAGATACTGTTCTAGGTTCACATTTACACAGAAACAAATACTTGCATTAAATGCTAAAATACTTCAGTTATGACCATTTTCCTTTAATTGCTTTTTAAAAACATCTCAATTAAAATACTAACGTCATAATTAAGCTCACAAACTTATTAATATTGAAGTCAAACCACTTAATTGAATCTTCTCATTTTCAAGTTTCACAAATGTTCTTTTCCAGGCCATATTTCTATAACTGTATTTGTCCTCCACAGACTTGATCTGTAGGTGCTCGGGGTCAAGGTAGCACAATAGGGTAGTGTGTACGACCACAAGCCACGGGTTGGAGGTTTGGACCCGGCATCTGAATAGTGTGCCACGTCGTCCTTGATTTACTAATACCATCCGCAGCTTGTGGGTCTTGTCACACAAACTTATTAAAAGCCTGTAAAACCACAATTATTCACTCACTGTTGACTGAAATCAATTTATTAAACATTAAATCTAATATCTTTTTTTAACACTTTTTGTATAACTTTTTTTTGTCATGCTAAAGACCTCAAGAAACTTGTTTGTTCATCATCTAGGAACAGCTTAGGAATTGACAAGGGTATTTCAGTATGTGTGACTTTTTATTACATACCGTTTGAAATGCCATTCAAAACCATTGCATCATTCATGTTCTTTGATTTCATACAGAAAAGCCCGTTTTTGTATTCCACTTAAACCATGGTGACACGTGTTGTGTGAGAGATGTACTCCTGTACATATGCAATACTTGTTAGAGCACTTGTACAATATAATATATATCTGTAAAACCATGGAATCTGTACTCATACTTTCGTTTGCTTAAGACAATAAATATTTATGTATAAATGTCTTGTTGATGTTTTAAAAAAACAAAACATACAAAATAATTTTTGCTGCACGCTTCCAAGTTTTGAAGTGGTATGTTTGGAGTTGTTGGTCGAAAAACGAGACAATCCATGTTTGCAAGTTGCTGCAACATGTGGTTCTGCAAGTGTTGTAGGTTTCTAATATGTACACTGACAAGCGATATTGGCGAAATAATCTTGAAAATAAATCTGAGCTCAATTCAAAATAAGTAGATACCAGCTTGTGGGTACAGCAAAATCAATGAAAGGCTCATCCTTGAAAACAGGCCATTATGACTACACTAACCTCTGGCAAATACCCTGGGATCACTGCCTATATAGAACTCTGTTTTCTCAGATAAAAGGTCAGACTGAATACGTTTTCTCAGATAAAAGGTCAGGCTGAATACATTACATTACAACCAATCGGAGAGCTCCACTGCTGTGTCTAGACATGTGGGGGGTTACGTGTGCTCTAAAAATAGTTCTATATAGACAGTGATCCCAGGGATGTAGTCATAATGGCCTGGTTTTTCGAGGATGTGACGGGCTATGAAGACGACATTCCATCCACTTGCTGTCGGCAGTTTGGACAGTCAAATCCTGGGCTGAACGATGTCTGATTCCACGTTTCAGAAAGCTGTCCTAAGTAGATTATTTCTGCTATCAGTATCCAGGGTTAGAAGTTAGTTAAAAAATGTACAACTTTGAACACGCCAATGGGCGAGTAAGTCAAATAAGAGCAAATTATTTGAAAAGATACTCGCCCACAACAAAAGAAGGTGGCCACAGGCGCTGGGCAAGTGGGAACTTCTAACCGTGTGTATCAAGATCAAAGTACTACGGTAGTTATCAATATGCTAACCATTTATTGAAAGACATTCTCAGTTATGCGACCACAAATCCACAGAACTCGTTTTCAGCTTTCCTTGATTTTCTTCTGTTGTGGAACTGTGTCGGATAGGAACTGGAAAAGTAAATATTCAAAAACATTAATAACATTGATGGTGAGATAAATTGTGTCAATTAATCAAAGTTCGATTGTATTAATGCTTTATGTCGCAGCGGGAATATCTCACCCATAGACGACTTTTGTTTTTAAACAGCAAAAGTATCCCATAATAGCACAGGGCCATAATAAATGATTCATGTACTCATCCACTTTGACTTTTGAATTGCCTGTATTTTCACTTGTTTCCCTGGCAGGGCATATATGAATTATTCAAGGGTGGGTACCATTATATGCAGACAATGTAAGGAAGGAATGAATTGGTGCTTTACATGGGGGGCGGGAATTGTTCACCCATATGCGACGTCGCAGTTAAAGGTCAGAAAATACAATGAAAGAAATCAAACAAGAACATACCTTTGAGATTCTCTTCCTGATGTCTTTGACGGTCTGATTGACAGACTTCTGATTCTCAGGATTAATAACGACTTTATCTTTCTCTCCCGGCATTGTCGGACCTTGTGACTCTCCCAGAGTGAACGCGTTGACACGGATCTCCTTGTTGAGAACGTCTCCTTCACTTTTTGACTTAACTGAAATTGCTTCTGTTACATCAGACTTTTTCAGTGCCTGCCTTGGAATAAACTTCGGAATTTGTCCTGGTTTCTTGTACTTGAGGACCACCAGGCTTTTCTTCTCGTCTGGTCTAGACTTTGATGTAGCCTTTCCCCCATTCTTTGTGGGACCGTTCGCGTTTTTAATATCATGAAATGGATTATCAATAATTTTGCTATCTCCATGACAACAGTCATGTGCTCTCAAGGATCCTGATTGGTCGATTCTTCCATCATAGTTGAGAGGTAATGTTGCATGAGCACAAGGAACTCGGCCGGAGTGTTGTCCACTTGGCTGAGCACGGTATCCACGACGACCCATATCTATTGGCGGCGGGGGCAACACTAGGGTCTCGACAGGGCCAGAGTTATCTCCCGTGTGTACCAAGGCAGATACAGTTGAATCTGCAGCACTCTCATGCTTGGAGTGTTGTTGCTGGACGGTATTGATGAGACTGTTTGTGTTTGTACTCGTGTTCACCTCGGGTTCACTAGGTCTGTGTACTGGTTCCACTCCTTCACTAACACTCGGCGAAACTGGCTCAGACTTCGCAGCTGTCAATGAGAATTATGTTCAATTATTGCTTGTTCTTCAACATGTTGAAATGATTTCTAATAACTTCAATTACTTCAAATCAGCAAACTTAAACCTTGAAGGATATGGATAAACCCCCAGGGCCAATAGGTTGTGTCCAAAATATTAATCTTTAAAAATTATTATTCCTAATATTAATTAAATATTCTTTGAATGTCCTTTAAGGCATTAACCAACTTAATACTAATTTTAATTAAAAAGGTAATGAAAATAATAAAATGAAAACAATATAACTTGTGAAACATCCCTGCTGAAATGTTAATTCTTGTTGAAGTTTTCAATACAGCCATCCTGTTGTTGGCCTTGTATTTTACTTACCATGCTGTCGGATCTTGGCAGCGACAACTTTCCGTCTGTCCTGCAACTTTTCTCTCGTCTCTTCAACCGTCTCATATTCTGGGGAATAGCACACATGTAGCACTCCACCAAAAAACGAGTAATCGTCTAACTTTCTCTTTGCAAATCTGTAATAACATAAGCGAAAATAATATACCCGGGGTAAGGGCTGATCAAACAGTACATATAAAGTAAATGTATGATGATAATCATATCGTCAATCAGATGGGTGTTCATTTTACGCAAGGTTCATCTATGGAAAAGGGAAAGATAAGTCGCTAATTATGTATATGATTGTGTATTCTAAGATTATTATGATTCTTATTTTGTGTTGGGAAATTAGTTACATTACAATTTGTGCAAGGAATATTACGATACGTGACATACGGCAGGTGGTACATGCTAGCTTATAGACAAACATTGTGAATCAAGATATCTTCTAGTTTGATTCAGGGCTGTATTCGATAATTATGAATGATTGAGAAATATTAACATTAGTGCAATGCAAACTTTTTTTATTTTTTTATTTTTTTTGTATTGGGGTTTAAAATCGCTTTCTAGAATCTTTCACTCATATCACGACATGTCAGTTTAGAGCAGGAGGAAACCCACAACATCCGTAGCGCTGAATGTTGCAGTAAACCTGCGAGCACCGGCTGGTACTGACAAGACCAAGGATGCATCCTATCAATATCGCATCAGAAAGGTAACTTTCGCGAAGATTGATGCCGGGCCCCCCGGGACGGGATTTGAACCTGGAACCTTTGGCTCCGGAGTCCAATGTTCTACCACTGCGCTACAACCCGCCCCGCAATGCAAACTATGCAATACGCTCACAACCTGCAAAATAATTTGCTCAAAGCACCACAGAACATTCATGACAATTCAGCCGTTGAATGCACCCCTGTTCCCTGGTTCTATAACATAGCCAACCATCAACATGACCAAGCTGTAGGTAATCAAACCTGTGCAGAAAACAAAGTGAGAAATCACCTAGCTGCCTGGATTTTCTTGAATTTGAATAAATAGACTTCTGTAAACTCCTCTGCAGGGTAGTCGTCAAGGATCCTGTATTCCTCTATGGCTCCATACACCGCAAACAGCTTGACGAGCTCTTTACTGCCTCCCACCGCAGGCACGCCTTGCACCAGCAGATAGCGCGACTCCTTGTTGATTGTGTACACCTGGATAACAGAAATACTAGAGAAGCTGCTGGAATGGCCACTGGGTGAACATGTCCATATAACACAGACAAATGTCCATCTGAGCCGAGTGGTTCTGAAAACCTCTGGTCCCACGTGTTCTTGGCACTGGTAGAATATGACGTGGCCCTGTTTTATCGTAGTGATAATCCTCCTATGAAGGCTATGGGAGTAAACTGCACTACCAACTCCAGGGGGCTTTGCATCACGGTCCCGTGAGGATGTGAAAGATGGAAGTCGTGCAGACAATAAATGATATTTGTAAGTTGTTTTATTTCGTACTGTGCTTCATTTTGTGTGAAATGCAAATTTGGGTGGGTTCCTTTGGGCGTGGCAGCAGCAAATACCCTGCTAGGTAGGGTGGAATGATGTCCGTATATTTTGCAAGTGCACTATACTGAACCAAATATTATATGCACCAACTTCCGTCAGTAATGCTTGACAACAGCCGCAGCTCATACGTACGTTTTCATAGCTTTTTGTAGACGTCTTTGATGCCTGTATTGGGGTATGATGTCCTGATTGGATATCATGCCCCAATTGAGGGGTGTACCGAACCTGTTCAGTTGTCTTGCAAGCATGTATATGATTACAACTTGGATCCTATTTTAAATGAGAATGTTTATTTGTGCATTTTTTAACTTTCTGGGCGAGTGTCAGTCATTGCGGGCGAGTGCCATTTCCAAGTCACTCGTCCGACTGGCTATTGCCAAAAAAAGTTAGTTAATATCCCTGAAATATGTATAATAATCAACTGTACATTTAGATAACGTCACCTAATTTCGTGGTATTGTTTGCTATTTCGCATTTACTAATGCGTATAGTTGTTTCTCTGACGTTAATCACAAACTATAACACATGGACAACATATATATAGGATTGTCTGTGACTGAGTCTTACCTTCACGGCCTTTCGCAAACGACCTTCTCTGTAAGCTGACCGTGTGTCACATACTTCTCCTTTGACGTGATGTTTTGGTATGAGCGCTGCCATTTTGGATTATAGAGACTATTAACTATTCGACATATCTAAATATATAAACAAATTCAGCATGCGATAACTAATTCTGTAACATTTTCTTGTTAACGGACTTTAAAGTTATTAGAATATTACAAAAAGCATACTATTATTTATAGTATTAAAGAAAGCAAACCAGTATTTATGTATCAGCTTACCGTTAATATTTTATGTTTATAATAGTATTTAGGTAAATATTATATACCATGGTAATACTTTAGTTAACACTAATAACATAATATATTAGTTCAAGGATGCCCTCTGTTGGATAAATATTATACGATATTCGTCAAACCAATTTTCGTTGCCTGCTACAGCAATAAAATCATTCATCAACTCTACTTCCACATTTGAATTTTATATTTTCATTTTATTTGTATTTGACACTCACTGTCAGGGGTGCATCCAGACTTTTAGTTTAGGGGGGCCTCAAAGTTTTATTGATTATTTTGCTTCATTTTTATGATATACATGTACAACTGTAGTTAACATCCTTCTAGGATGCATTTCAGCATACATGTATAAAGCTTTGTCAATATCAAGTGTTATAACCCAACAAAATAATACAAAACTCTGCCCCCCAAAAAATAGCATCAGGATCCGCCACTGACTGTACAGGTCTATAGAAAAGATAAATAAATACTGTCATACTCTTACTTACCTTATATCACACACGAATTTCAGTTCTGGTTCACTGATTAAAATTGTTTTCCAGGTATCCCGTAACATAAGGGTTGGTATAAATATCATCTACTAGTATATTGAATAGTGAAGTGCAAATATAATACAATTATAAACTAGTCTTGTATAGCAAACTGAAGGAGTGACCTCAATCACATTAGTAGTATTCACATTGGTTTGCTGTGCTAGGTCATTCATTCATGAGCAGAGCTGATTGAGAGCCATATTAGCAGGATGCTTTCAACAAAAATTTAAAAAATAATGTCAATGTAGTGTTTTTCATTCCATAAATTATTTACTGAGATAACAGCCACATGACTCAATCTTTACAGGTGGAGGTATGTCACCCTATATGCAATTAATTTGGCAATGCGAAATTATTGAATCATACCGTACGGTATCACTAAATACCAACCTTATTCTGCATTCCCAAACTTGTTAATTATTTTTAATAATAATAATTTTGTTTACCAATGATCATGAGATGGATCTATTTTTAATTTGATATAACAAACTAAATACATGTAAATGCAAATCACGATGCATAATGTGAATCATCAGAAGTTCTCTTAAATTTTCAGAGATATATAATTAGTCTTTGAGAATACATCACCAAATATTTCAACACGAACGATAACTCTAACTAGATTGTTTTGGTCTGACCGAAATGAAAATGTACAGTGTTGACTTTGTAACGTAATCAAAATACGGTAGATCGGAGATGTTTCTAGTTGGTTTGACAGGCGGAATTGCAACTGGGAAGACTACAGCTTCAAACAAATTCATCCAGTTAGGATGTCCTGTTATTGATGCTGACAAAATAGCAAGAGATGGTAAGGAAATATCGACTAGGAAATGCCAGGCAGAGAACGTGTTATTTATCACGATATATTATTAGTAAAGCTGATCAACAGCTGTTCTAGGCTGTGGTGACGCCAACAACTCTGAGAAAAATGTCGAATCAATTGTTTCGTGCAGCCATGTGTCATCACATTTAAAACATGATGTTTATTGTAGAAGTTATGCGAAACATTTTCCGCCCATCCCCCTTTTTATCATGAGAAAATTTAGTTGTGTTGACATCTATTTTCAACCTCTCAGGAAATAATTATGTTATTCAATGTTCAACATGAGCAATTCAATTGAAAATCAGGAATCGAAACTATGTCAACCTGCCAAGCCACAGTGCTATCCCAGGAACACATGAATGAAAGTGAAAGTAAAAGCAACAAAGAATTTCAAAGTACATCACTTTACATTATTTTACATCACTTTACATCAATTTACATCAACTTTACATCAACTTTACATTACTTTACATTACTTTACATTACTTCCTAGTAAGGGACATAATTCATACACGATAGCAGCTCTAAAGATATTAAACACATGGAAATGCTTGACCATTCTACAACTACGAATGTAAATGTAGTATATGTATTCCACTATATTAGCTCATTACAATTCCAAGCAGACATGGCTCAGATAAGGATAAGCTCAGAGCAAGACCAAAAAGAAATACCAACATCACATGAACAGTAGTAAATATCCATAAAGGGCATATTCAGCAATTATTTTTCATATTTTGGTAAAATATCACCCTGTGGATAGAATCTAAAACACATGTAGATATAAATAAATAAATCTATTGTCCATCCGACAATCTGATTGGTTCACATGATCCCAAAACATTGCGTTCATACTTCAAATATTATTACACTGCGCTTGCAAGTTAAATGATTAAATAAATATGCTTTTGTTATGTCAGACTATCAAATGAATGTAATCTCTACCAATTTGTTACATAATTTATTTATAAGGATTGATGAGGATTGACTGCAAACGATGTGCAAACTTTTGTATGCACATCGGTTTTTCCGTTCATACCTCGATGAACGTAAATATAATGACAGTCAATCCTTAAATGAATGAAAACAACCCAGCAGTGTGCATGTATACTACTAGTCTTAATAGATCTAATAGATTATGTACAGTATTTCTTGTTTTTCGTCGTCACCTATGGGTGAGATATTCCCGCCGCGACGTTAAACATTAATTCAACCAATCAAATCTTGTTTTTCATGTTTAGTACAAAACATGGAGAATGTGAATCTTGTCAGGTATTTTCTCTGTGTAGTCTGTCACACCATGTTCTCACCCAAATACTGCTATTCAAAATATCCTCTAGATCAGTTAGAGCAAGTCTAGATTTCTGCAGAATAAGGGTAGATAATTTCAATGGATCATTTCATACACATTTCAAGCAAATCAATGTAAGTTTCACCATCTGATACTATAGATGTTTTATTTCTAATTCTTTTGGGGAAACCTGCTTTATACCCTATACAGTTACAGTATGCATAAAAGACTGACGTATTGTCTATAAGAAGTACTTGGACATGCTGAGGTGGGACGTAGCGCAGTGGTAGAACGTTGAACTTCAGAGCCAAAGGTTCCTGGTTCAAATCCTGCTATGGGGGCCCAGCATCAATGTTCGCGAAGGTTACCTTTCTGACACAATATTGATAGCATGCACTGACAAGTCGTGATATTAGTGAAAGATTCTAGAAAGCCACTCCAAACCCCAATTTAAAAAAGAAATTAGACCTGCTGAAACCATGGCATGAAGTCTGTAACAGTGGACCATGTCCGTAACTGTTGACATGGTCCACTGGTTCACAGAGACTGTTGTGTTACTGTTGACATGGTCCACTGGTTCACGGAGACTGTTGTGTGTTGCAGTGGTGGAGCCAGGGGGGTCGGCGTTGCAGCAGATCACCGCAGTGTTTGGCACGGAGATCCTCCACTCGGACGGCAGACTGAATCGGGAGAAACTTGGGGCCATTATTTTTGCCGACCCCGAAAAGCGCCAACTTCTCAACTCGATCACTCACCCTGAGATCTACAAACACATGTTGTGGCTGGTGCTCAAATATTTTCTTCTAGGTAACAGAACCCATTCATGATAGATAATTGACTGGACTAAAGGCATAATATCACAGCTGATAGACCTGTATAGTGGACACATGAATTTGTATCTGAGACTAATTATGCTTGATTTATTCACCCAAAAGTTGTTATTTACTGATGTACTTAGTCCCTAGTACTCTATAGTTATCAAAATATTCATATTTTATATGAATATATGGAACATTCCGCTATTTATCTTGTTTTTGATGCATCAACTGATCTATGAAGTACAAACATGATTTTTGTAAGTCAAGTCAATTTACTTTGCAGTTGTAGCTAAGAACTAGTCCAAAACAACCATAAATATCTGTGATATTAAGCCTTTAATGTTGGAACGTTTCTTGTATACTAAAATATTAATTTGTAACAGTCCAGAGAAATACCACAGTTAATCACACAGCTTCAAATGATTCTTTGCTTCATGGATTTATGTTATTTTAGCGGAGTTATTTTTCTTATACGTCAGAACAAAACCACTCCTGTTCCAGGTTACGGCTTTGTGGTGCTAGATGTTCCCTTGTTGTTTGAGACCGGCAAGTTGATGCCTTACGTGACTTACACAGTCGTTGTTTCCTGGTGAGTACACTTCATCTTAGAGGTACCTGCACACCAGAGGAGGATTTCGAGGCGATAAACTCAGCGATTAAGTTCTGAGATAAAACCTTATCATAAATATCTATATGCTTGCACACCAAAACTCGCAATGACAACTTTTGATACAATCTTTTGTTGTCACCTCTGGTTCTTGTGGTGATAAACCCCTTGCCTCTGGTGTGTAAGGAACTTTACAATGTCTATTAGACTGTCCACATTGTTTCTTGGTGAATAGCCAACCCTTCACTGCTACCTGTGGTAGTTGTATCAGGTGTCCATGTTGTATCAGGGGCCTGTTCAGGAGGGAGAGTTTACGCTAGTACACGTGTGAAATCGCCTTGGAAACATTCACCCTTCATATGTGACGTCACGCGTGAACTTGCGTAAACTCCCCCTCCTGAACA
>JAVCKZ010135997.1:0-21508 GCA_034780755.1 Lepetodrilus elevatus
GTAATTTTTTCAGCAAAATCTGAGGGGGGTTGGTGTAAAATGTTCAAGATTTTAGGTGATTTGGCGTGGAATGACCCATACACTTGGTCAGCTGATAATATTATAATAGGCTGATCTTTCGATGTTCCTTGATGTCCCGTATATATTTGTTTTGGAAATTCTATAATATTATGTCATCAATGTACAGTATTGTATATTATTGCGTGATGCCTGGAGATAGTAAATACACAAAATATTTTGAGTGTAGTGATACCTAACATAGGGTTAGAACTTAACTGTAAAACATACTTGCACGAATAATGATGTAAATAACAAAACATGAAATTTTTACTAGCCCGTAGGATAGTTTTAACATTAGGAGATATAGATCGGGCCGCCGGGCGAGTAGTAACTTCTGTCCCGGCTAATATATTGTGTGATGAGTGTAGTGTTAGTGTCGTGTAATGGTCTACGATGTTGTCTGTACTGTGGCAATGCAGGCCTCTTCTTTGGTCTGTCAGTACAGTGCTTCCTCGATATAACGCTGAAGTTGGGGTCCATGACATGCCACCAGCACATATCAATGAATATAATTGGTGAAAAATTATTATTTTTTAAATGAAAAAATAAAAATCTGAATCCGTGGTGCATCGAAGGGTGTTATATCGAGGGAGCACTGTATCAGCCAGAGCTCACAGGTTTACTGCAACACTCAGCACTATGATTATTGCAGGTTTCCTTATTCCCCAAAAAATGACAAGCTGTGATATAAGTGAAATAATCTTGAAAGTGGCTCTAAAGTCCAATTAAATAATACATAGGCAGTGTTCGAAATAATGAAAATAAAGAATGGGTCATTCTCCATAGGCCCAATGTTAAAGGTGGTAAAATCTGTAATTTTCAGGGGACACGCAGATACCTTTAACATTGCAGATTGTCAAATGACCCCCGGACCCCCCTATTAATTCGAACACTGATAGGGATTTAAACATTTCATTTCATGCTCAACTTGGTTTTGTTCACAAATAGTGAAATACCCATATCAACTTTGAGCTAGAGTATGATATCGTACTCGGAAAGTTTCGTAATCTTAGGGCCTGGCTATGAGATTATGTTTAATGTACAGTGTCATGTATTTTTCATGACATCTTCGAGTTGTAATAAATGTGCAAGGTTTAGGAACATTTCATGGTGAATAGTGAAGTTGACATGAATAAATTTATAACCAATTTATGATGTTGGTTGTAAATTTGCTATCAGTAATATTATCTTGATGTTTAGTCTACCATAAAAGTACTACATATTTTATTATTTTCTGCAATGATTTGTGAAACTATTTTGTTGACTGTGATTGTCTTAACCTGCAAAGAATTCAAAGATCAGTTTTTCCAAGCAACATTTTAATAATATATTTTGAAATTTGTGTCTGGAAAACAAGTTTCCTGAAATTAAGCGTGGTACATTGGGCTTAGATGGTGAATTTTTTTTTAATCATTTTTCTTAGAAATATGTAGGTTTATATTCATCGATTTATAAATATCATCAGAAATAACCAGGTCTGTTCTGTTCCTCCAAGTCTGACCACTTGGCATATTATATTTGAAATATTCACCGACATCAAACAAAGTCAAGTCAAGTCGGCTAAGCGACAAACACACAATGAGTTATTTGATATCCAACACTGACAGCACATTAGTAATCTATTCCTTTGTTTAATTAGACACGTCCAATACTGTTTGCATTTCCACAGAACGTAGGGTGCAGGAGGGCATTGTGGGTAATATTCAGAAGACACTGAGTTTAGCTTGGTGCTTGGAACTTTAAATACGAAAAATGTTTTGAAGTGATGTTGGTTTTTAGAAGCATTCTGCTTTACTACGGATCAATGACCTCATACAGGGTTCCACTTAGGTTTCAAATTTTGAGAGTCCTTGGGATGCATGTTGATATACTTGTCAACAATTTCTATTAATAAAGTGCGTATGGGACGCAGGATTGAGCGTTCGGAGAAACCCTGCCTCATAGATCTGTGCACCTACCATATGATAAGGTATAGATATGGATCGAAATTAACACTAGCCTGCTAGCCCGGGCCATTTATACCAATGCTAAAGATATATCCTAAGGGCTAGTAGAAAAATATGTACATTTGTTCACTATTCAGGTTTAAGTTAGTAAGTTTTAAAGTTAATTTCTATCCCTGTATAGAGCTCTTCAACACTGCTTTTCATTGATTTTTTTTTTTTATACAATATTTATTTGAAATCATCCGGATACATGAACATCCAACTATTAATGTACATCTGAACATGTCTCCCAAATGAATCGAATCAATTATGGCTATTTTCAGATTTTGATTAGGTTAATCAGTAATGTGAGGAAGAGTCACACAAAAGGTCTACACCAGTGTGCAGACATGTACTGTTGCTGCGGTCAATATAATTATTACTATTATTGGCTTTATCTGGGTGAGATTATAGACATAACAAAGAGTTACCTCCCTTACACCAATGGTTACATGTAAACAGTCTCATCTCCCCCAGCAATATAAAGGGGTTGCATCATAAATGTTTATCTGTCCGGTGTTTCATTAATTATAAATACTGTTGTGGGTTGCCTCCTGCCCAAAACTGACAAGTTGTGATATTAGTCAAACAATCTAGAAAGTGATTCTAAACCCCAATACAAATGTATAGATAATGTATTATATACAGTACACAAAATCTTTGCATGTACTTGTATGTATTTTGATTTTAATTTGATTAATTTTAGATAATGCCTCAAAAGGCCTAAGGTTTACAAACTTAAAACCTGCATATTTAAAGTCTATTAAGAGTAGAAATTAGAAATTAATATAGTTTTAGGGGCAATTTGATTTTATCATGCATTTCTTTCCATTATTTTCAAACCTAAGGTGACTCCTGATACAAATACAGTGCTCCCTTGATATAACGCCCTTCGATGCACCGCGGATTCGGATAAAACACGGGGTCCAATGTGGACCTATTTAAAAAATAAATTATATTCGTTGATATAACGCAGGTATTATAACGCAGGTGGCATATCATGGACCCCAACTTCAGCGTTATATCGAGGGAGCACTGTAGTATGAAATGGCCCGGGCTAGCGGGTTAATTAGTGTTAATTTTGATCCCTGCCTAAAGAGGAGAGAGTTTAAAGAAGCAAGATTCTTGATTCTTGAGACAACAGGATAGTAAAACATACCACCAAATAAATATTTATTTCCAGTTTTTGTTGATGTTTTGCAGGGTTACATTAGTGATGAGCCGACCCCCAAGCCCCAGAACACGTGGGTGACCGACAACGAAAACAGCTACGCGCCAAAGAGACGGTCTACAGTGATGGGTATCAACACTGAAGACAGTCAGGAAATCGGTACGTTCCTTACTGGGGAAGGGATGGGTCGGTGGGTTCGCTGGCTGGTGGGTGTCTTTACACTCGTTGGGTTAGGGTCTGTGTAACCATGCTAGAAAGCTACTCTAAAGCCCAATTTACCCCACCCCCCAACAAATAAAATATATATAAAAATTATTTTAAAAAACCAACAACACCATGTTAAAGTTTGTCATGTCAGTGGATCTGTGATTCCCATCAATTTTGTTCTCTAGAAAGCAACTAAGCCCCAATTTAAAAAACAACACACACAAAAAAAAACATGCTAAAGTTTATAACATTATTACCCCTGTCAGTCGATCAGTGTTTCCTCTCATTTTCATTCTCAACTCCATGGGGAGTATATGAAGGTGCTAACCTGACAACATCATTTCCCCCACAGGATACATGCAGATCTACAAGAGGAAGCAGCAGGCCAACGTGACCCGAGTGAACAACTATGCCGGCTCTGACACCAGTGGGAAAGGTAAGCTGTGCACGTGATCTTGTCTGTATGCCATCTGCGTAGTGGTAGCGCAGTGGTGGAATGGTTGGACTTCAAAGGTCCCGAGTTCAAATCCCGTCCCGGGAGCCCGGCAGCAATGTTCATGAAATGTTCTGATGCAATATTGATAGGATGAACTGTCTGTAGATATGACAATACGCTACGGATGTTGTAGGTTTCATCCTGACCTAAAACTGACAAGTCATGATATTAGTGAAAGAATCTAGAAAGCGACTCTAAACTCCAATTTTATTTTTTTATAATAATCTGTGGAGCAATAGCTATGAGCACCGCTTCATAATTTTTGTAACACTGTAGCTAGACATTCAACTATGGCAGACCGCCAATGAACACACACAATTTCTTCAAGGTTCATTTGGTAGCCAACGAGCTCTCAAGATTTTGCGTGAATAGAGGAATTTGGTTTCCAATTTGATCCCTGTCGTGTTGGTGTATCAAAGTTTGTCCCGACCCCCTGGGGC
The DNA here is from genome assembly GCA_034780755.1 of Lepetodrilus elevatus. Taxonomy (NCBI): domain Eukaryota; kingdom Metazoa; phylum Mollusca; class Gastropoda; order Lepetellida; family Lepetodrilidae; genus Lepetodrilus; species Lepetodrilus elevatus. The sequence goes on from JAVCKZ010135997.1 coordinate 4,360, forward strand.
AAAGTCCAGCAATGTGTGACGCTGTCTTCGTGATATGTTTGATTGAGTTTCAATAGACTTTGAAGGATTAGTTCTGTCTGGGCCGAGATCAATGTTATTTTTGCATTGTTGTGGATTGTGTTGCGGTAATGAGGTACAAATTAAGAGCAAGTAGATATTTTAAACGTGTGCGAGGTGACTTGCCTGTTATAGTGCTCATTGGAGTACGGTTGAGATGATTCGGGTGTTAGAGCACTACCTTCTTTTCAAGATTATTTGCAGCTTGTCAGTTTGACGGAGTTACATTTGTCACACCTGTAGTCCAGTCAATGTTGTTGCAGTAAGACTGCAAGCAACTGTAGATAGGGTTAACTTTCACAGTTGCTGAGTTGTCTACCCATGTTTTTCCTCCCATGTGAGAGACATGAAAATTAATTTACTAATCCATCGAACAGTTCCACAAAAACACACTTTTCTTGTATTAGATGAATTGTATCGAAATTGATTCATAAATGTGGTGGGGATTGACATAGTGACACTATAAGATATTGTAGTTATCTATTTAACCCTCTGCCTCCTGGAATAGATACAACTACTGCTCTCTAGGGCATTTCCGCTTGCCTACAGCATGAAAAGCGTTAACAGGCAGTTGTAAATATCTTTACAAGGTTTATGTATAATGTTCTGAAACATAAGTAAGCATTATCTATAGTACACACAGTTGTCAAATATTTTCAGTTGTCAAATATTTTTCAAATAAATTCATTCAGGTCTCTTCGATGAAATTCCCAGAAAGACGTACCTTTCCAAACAAAAATGTCAAAGACACATATATACAAGGGGAACAACTCTTGTAAACCTGTCGTGACCAAATAGTGTTATGTGAAATTAGTTACCGAGAAAATTCTCGTATGAAATATTAAACAGTACAAGGGGAGCTACTCTTGCAAACCTCCGGACCAAATACTGCTGTTCAGCGAAAATTACGTAGCAGGCAATTTATGACCAGCGTTAAACAGTCCATGTACAAATTAATCAATTAATCAATCGAACTATAGAAAGTGTGACTGATGGTCTAAAGCGAGAAAATGTTATTTTGTTGATTGCCGTCCCAGTGTTGATAGACAGAGGACATTAGGACATGTCCCGAGGGAGGACATTAGGACGAAGCCACAAGGGACACATTCTCATCACGGGCTGTCAATCTACTATGCACACATCAATTATTTCAATGTTTTGGATTAACGCAAGACTCCTATATACATGGCGGCCAAGCTTTCGCTGCCAAGCGTTCCGTTAAATGTCTCGATTCTTCACGTTGCCGCCAATGGTGCCCATCCCGTCGGACTGAGTTGAGTTCGGAGTCGGTGACCCAGTTTGTAATACATGATCTCTCAATTAGCGTGGGATGGAGGAGTGATTATTGTTATTGTGTTGTTGACAACAACATCTCCAGTCTGAAATGATAGGTCGCAGTGTTAGAAATTCAGAACATAATAAGGGGATTCCTTTCCATGATGGTTAAATCATTTCATTTGCAGATAGCTTTAAAATTGTAGATTTTCAAATGACACCCCCCCCCATACCCATTTTTCAGGCATGGATTTGGCAATTATTATAGTTGAATATTTTATTTATTTTTCTATTGGGTAGTGCTGGGTAATCTTCCCATCTTGAATATATCACATTGGAGTTGATAATCTATTGACATAAGTGACTGATTTTCTTGGATGGTTCATCAACATCACTGATTAGTCATTGTGAAACACTAGGTTATCCTCCGACCTTGAGCATATCACAGTGAGACTAATAATTGACATAGTGACTGGTTTTCTTGGTTCCGCTTCATTATTTGGTAACACTGGGTTGTCCTCCCACATTAAGCATATAGTGATGCCAATGAAATATTGTGGGAAGTGGTGTAACGGCTCTTACTTCGATTAGTCCACGAATCCTCATCGTGTCAATAGATACATACAATGTTTCCTCATCAACACGGTTTCCATGCTTTTATCACACAACGATGGTGCAAATTTAATCGATAATAATTGTGCAGTATCTACTTGAATCCTGCGATGACATTTATCACACCATACCATCCCATCACTTGTGTCAATACGATATTTGAAACTTAAACTTGTTTGAGAAAATACTTGAGAGGTTTACACCGACACCCGACACACTTTCCAATCCGATCGGTGTTAAACAAAAACATGCAAGAATTATCTTTAAGAAGCCGTCCCAGTGTAAGAGGGTGTTTATTATGGAGACTGGTCTGCGCTACCCGGAGGTGGTGGCTGGTGTTTACATTGGGCGTAGTCACCGATGTCTGGGTCCACACTCCTAGATTCTATATGGCACGTGCCGTTCTGTGTCTGATTGCACCAGTAACTCTGGACCCCCCACCTCCACGGCCCCTACCCCCCTCTCCATTGAATTACTTATTGATATACATTTCCCCCATATACCATATCTACCTCCCACCACCCCACCCTTCCCTCTTTCCTCCACCCACCCTCTTTTTCCCCACCCTACCTCTTCATCCACCCCACCCATCCCCACCCCCACCCCAATTTTATTACTTATTAATCTACATCTCCCCCATATTCCATCTCTAACCCCCACCCCACCCTACCTTTTCCCGCCACCCCACCTTACTTAATCATCCACCTCACCCTCCTACCTACACCCCACCCCACCTTCTTTCATTCACCCCACCCTGCGATACCTCTTCATTCACCCCTTCCCCACACCCCAGTTTATAACTTACTGATCTACATCACCACCTTACCCCCACTACACCCCACCTCACCTCACCCTACCTCTGCCTCAAACCTCTGCCTCCACCCTTCCCTCTTCCCGCAGCGACGTTAAACTCCATATTCACTCACTCACTCCACCCTTCCCTCCACCTTCCACTACTCAATCCGTCCATCCCCTCCACCCCAGTCACATGACCTGGCTTTCAAGGTGGCGAGGCAGAACGAATGAACGAACGAACGGCCGACCATGCGAGCGGGGCGACGGACAAATCAATATGTACACATAGACACGGGCCACGCTTTTGCTTCCATCAGAGTTTGATTAAGCATCGCAGAGTCTGGATTACTGCCGGCCGAACTGTGGTCAGGGAATCCTTGGGACGCGTCATGGTGGAATGATTCTCCTGAATCTGATGGGAGTTGGGTGTTCGAATTCGGCAGGTACTCACAAACCCTTCATCCTCTTCTTTACTTCACATATAGGGTGTTTTGTTTTGTTTGTTCTCTTTAGGTTTTCGACCGAAGATTGTTGGCACACGACTGCCAGGTTGTGTCACGCCTGGGAAGATTTGGCTGACGAGTGTTAGGTATAGGATGAGTTTGCTGTTAGGTGTTTGGTATAGGATGAGTTTGATGTTAGGTGTTATGTTAGGATGAGTTTGATGTTAGGTGTTAGGTATAGGATGAGTTTGCTGTTAGGTGTTATGTTAGGATGAGTTTGCTGTTAGGTGTTTGGTATAGGATGAGTTTGCTGTTAGGTGTTATGTTAGGATGTTATGTTAGGATGAGTTTGCTGTTAGGTGTTTGGTATAGGAAGAGTTTGCTGTTAGGTGTTTGGTATAGGATGAGTTTGTGACTGTGGTTACTCACCATGGCAATCTTCGCAAATGGGTGAAAAATTCCCGCAGCGACATTAAATTCCATATATTCACTCACTCAATATGTCAAACTTGCATGTTCACATTATTTCCCTCTACTTTTGATTCATGAATAGAAAGTTAGGTTAGGATAAGTTTGTACCTGTGGTTTCTCGCCACATCAAACTTCCACCGTCACAATTTTATTCCTTTGATTTTGATTTGAAATTGTTGGCACATATCTTGCCTGTATAGAAAGATCTTTGGAGTAATTGTATGGTCATGTCAAGGAATTTTGAAGCTCTCCTTAGCCAAAAAAATATTGGAGGATTTTATACTGTGCCCTGGTTAGTCCGGGGGGAAAAGTGACATATTTTGCTCAGCTGAGATTTCTCCCATTTACTCAATGCTGTAACTTGAGTAAAACATCAAATCCAGCTGAAATTTGACTCAAGTTACTGTACTGAGTCAATGGGAGAAATCTCAGCTGAGCAAAATCTCAAACTCTTTTGAGGCCAGTTGAAGCATCTTCTTCAGGAAGGTCCTGCAGTGTTTAGATGATTTATCATTACTGGTACCATAGCAATGGAAACATTTGTGATTCACACACACACACATTGATGTATGTAGATTATTTTATTTGGAATGTCAGCATTTAAATTTTCTTTAAAATCCCAGCATTGAGATTAAATGTTAATAATTTCCTAGAATAAGACAAGATTAAAGAAAACATAATAATTATTTTAAGTATGGATTGTTCGAAGCTTACGGTAATGTCTATTACTCTGCATAGAAAAGAACACAAACTATGTAGTGGAAGATGGCAAAATCTATATTATGTTAACACGGTACTTTGTAAGATAGAAGAATGACTACTGTTCAGTAATGTATACTTCATGACATTCATCGATTTAGTATGTATATCATATGTAGCTTAATGTTTCGTCTTACTATGGGACAAAAATATCCTGATACAATATTCATGGTTCTTAAGTCAAATTCTTAGAACTGATACGACGATCTATATATCATGATAATATTTCATTATGTATTATTTTAGAACTCTTTAGAATATGTGAGGTATCTCGAGATATCAGGATATGATCCGTCCACGTTGGGATCAATAGATTTTAACAATATCCAGGACACAATAGTGTCCATAGATGACCATGTTCAGTTGATTAATTAACCGTTTCTCTACCAGTGACAATCAGAGTTGCCCTGTTATCGTGGTTATTGGAGACCAGGCCCTGAGATTACGAAACTTTTCTGAAACAACTCAGAATTTTGTTCATAAAACGTCATGTGACGTCATAGTCTGAGTACGTTTTCGTGCTCAGAAAGTTTCGTAATCTCAGGCCCCAAGATTACGAAACATTTCTGAGTACGATTTCGTACTCAACTCAGAATGTTGTTCATAAAACGTCATGTGACGTCATTGAGTACGTTTTTGTGCTCAGAAAGTTTCGTAATCTCGGGGCCTGGTAGATTATTAATCCAACAGGGGCAAGATTAACTATTTTAATGCAACTAGTGTTTAAAGTATGCCGACATGACAAAGATGATACACTTGTTATACAAGTAGGTCTTTCACTCATCGACATTCAGGGTCATCCGAGTTTTCATGCGCTATATTGATTCCATTCTGGTAGAATCCATCAGGTTTTTTTCTTCTTGTCACATCGTCACACTAACTAAAGACATGTGTTCGATTTTATCTCCAGACATCAATGTGGAACCGTGAAGATATATAGACACTTGTTCCATCCATCCATCCATCGTATCCTATTTATATAGTTTTTGTTATCTTTCCTGCGTACATCTAACAAGTACACAAGTGTACGGTATTTGTTATGACAACAGGGAGTTTGTTCGTTAAACATGTCTGTGGTGTAGTCTTGCGTGACACTGCTGTCAGGAAGAACAAAAGCTAAATAACGGGGCTTTTCTGACGTACACAATTAGTCTTTTCAGGAATGGACTACTCACAAGATTGTTTACTTTATGGCCTTCTGTTACCAAATTATAACGACATGCTGTAAAGTTTCAGTGGGCTTTGTTCACATATCTGTCAAGTGAATTGTTACAAGTGTACACTATGGTCATCTGACATGGAATAACTAATATAAATAGCGGCTATAGGCGGATAAGTTACGAAAATATTTTTGTTACAGGATCATGTATCAAATATAGCACTATGACGTGTTGTCGTGAATGGATGAATAAAATATTTATAAATTATTAGTATTTTATGATTATCATCATTTATGTTATTATAATTATTCAAATATTATCATAGAATCCAATTGATTTTTGAAGATGGACTTTTTTTATTTGTATATCAATTATCAAACTAGAATACAATTGGTTTCCAAAAATGTAGAAATATGCAATTTCTTTTTGTATATCTTGTACTGGATTTTGGCAATGTTGAAATATCCTATAAATATATAATATCACATTTAAAATCATTGTTTTTTTTGTTTTTTTTCTTCTATACTATTATGCTGTATGAATTATAATTCTATTGGTTTTTGACAATTGTTTTTTTTACCTGTGTGTGTAATGTCCCAAGTTAGAATTATAATGGCTGACAGTTTATAAGTACACTGTGCGATTCTCGACATCAGGTGTGACACTGTTAATAATACCTGACTGGGCATCAGTGTAACAGGACTGCTACTGTACAGTACAATAAACCAATTTTACTGTACATTAACTGATCAATGACATTCAATTACTATAGTGGCAGATATCTACAGGTATTACAATAATTGCATTTAACATGTTTAACATGCCTATACAGTGGTCGTCGCAAATGGGTGAAAGATTCCCGCAGCGATGTTAAACTCCATATTCACTCTCTCACTCACCTACACAGTGGCTATATAATTTATAAGCTATTTGAACAGTATTTGATACAGAGTTATTTTAATGCTTCATATATTCCATAGAATGTGTACTTTAAGCTAGATTTGAAAAGTATTTAATATAGAGTTATTTGAATGCTTCATATGATCCATAGAATTTGTATTTATTATATTTGCATTTTTTTGGGAGAACAAATTAAATTTTGTTTCCTTGTCTTGGGCTTGTGTCAACTGGGTTTTGATGGGTTTTTTTTCCATGGAAAATAGTTGTGTATGTTTGAGAAATTCTTTGTTATTATAATTTAGCAGTAAGGCCCTTTTTATTACCATGTCTATTCATCATGATTCTATGTATTCTAAAAACTTGCCAGTTGTTGCTTTTCAATAGCTGTGTTCATTTTGCTATTTAAACCGGCAAATATTTTACCTGGCAAGATAACGAGATAACTAGCCGCTCGGCGTGCAAATCAAGTGTTTCTACTGAACTCATCACAACACTGGGCAAGTGTCCACGCTGGTTGATAGCCGGTCTGTCGATAGTGGCAAAGTGGGCGCTAGCCGGTGGCTGAGAATGGGTAAGAGTGGGTAAACGAGCGCTTTTGCCGGGTTACCGGATCAAAGGTGGTTTCTGGTTCGGCCCAGCCGGTAGCAAAACGAACACAGCTAATGTTGCTTTCCAACACAGTGAATTCAATGTTTATTGTGACGGATACTCAAACATATAGACAAATGTTTTAAATTCAATTTATTTTTTTAATTTTTTTTGTGAAGCAAAAGTATGTTTTATGTTTGTTCATGAGATGGATTATCAAGCAGTCATACTGTACACATCTTAGAACATTGACATGGAAAATGCTTTGTGAAACTTTTGAGTGGTGGAAATTTGCAGATATCAAAGAAAATGGCTTCCATCGTTCCGAGCACAAATCCACTCCGCGGTGCTTGCTTGACCCCATATCAGGTAAGACCCACAATATAACCCAACCCTAATACTGACCCTGGCACCATAGGGCTTATGATTAACCATCTTCCTGCTGGATTTAACCCCATCACTGCTTTACAGGGCATCTCTTCTTGCCTTTCAGAAGATTCATGTTCAACACCAAACCTGTGTGCCTAATATATACCCCCATAACCATTAACACTTTCTCTGCTGGATTATAGGATTCTACTTTTTTTAGATCGGAACTATTTGCCGTGTAGGTAAAGGGCTCGTTATTAATTTGAGCTACTTCACGTGTCCGTCTCTCGATAATACCTGTCCCGGGCAATCCTTATTGGTGAGCCATGGATTAGGCACAGACACAGCTCTTTAGGCTATTTCCAATTGCCTTCTAAAAGGCAGGTCACCTGCATACCCACTAACCATTACTTTAACCCTCTCCCTGCTGGATTAGTCACAGGCACTGCTTTTAAGAGCAACTACCCACTAACCATTAATTTAATGCTCCCCCTGCTATATTAGGCACAGGCACATAATAGGGCATTTACTGTTGCCTCTAGCATGGAGAAAGTTAATTAACAACTCCATTGTACCTTTATTAAAGCGACTCATACACCAAAATCAAAGTTATAGAGCTGATGATCCTGTACCACATAGTGTGATTGATTCCTTCCAAATGACCTGCTATCGATAACTATGCTCATTTTTCGGGTATGTTTACATAACATTGACTGGTGAACCAATATTGACATTTGACTTCATCCACGTTGCGCCATGCACGAAAAACCGTGCAATCCATGCAGAGAATCGTTCTGAGTACGCCTTGCGCGAGAAACTCATGCAATCCGTCCAGAGAAACCCGTGTTGAGAAGGCCTCGCCAATTTCAAAACTAATGATTGTTTACATTCGCCAAGTACAACGGTGTATTTCAATGGGTTTACGTGACATTTCATGCCTGAAAGTTCGTAGTCTTGCTAATATTGCTCTATATATTATATATGACCAATAATAAAAATGGGCATAATAGTTGAAATCTCCCAAGTGTATGAGTCCTTTTAATGATAATAATATCCATCCATTATCCTTGCTTTTAACTAACAGACTTATTTCATCATTTGCTATTTGCTTTGTCAGTCTTGCAGTATTACAGTATTATTAACGACACATTTATATTTGTCATGCAATGCTCTGTGCACTTAATTGATAGACGGCTTGAGGCTTGATCTGATTGTTTTGAGAGTTAGTTATGGTTGTCTGGTTGTGCCATGCTTAATCATTTTTATACCAATTTGTGACGTTTAGGTGCCGTGCGATTGATGTGATGTGATATGATGATTAGTTGTGTGCCTTATAGCATTTGAGGCTGTTTGCTAACAAGTTAAGTGTTTGTGTGTACATTTTCTTGTACATCAATCTGTTACTCAATCATCGTCGCAAATGGGTGAAAGATTCCCGCAGCGACGTTAAACTCCATATTCACTCACTCACTGTTACTCAATCGCAAGAAGAAATGAAAAAATAATGAAAATAAAATACAAATAATCAGTTATTTGGACCATAGGCCTTTACTTCCTTATTGTACATAGAACATGGCGTACTCCCCAGGGGGTTGAGAAGGAAAATGATGGCATTTATCCATTGACCTGAGATTGGGAGAATGTTTCTTTTTCATTTTCACCGATTCCAGATCAAGTTCATGTTCATTGTTCTAATGTAATATTTGCCAAGGAACCAAATACCATCAAGTAATACCGTAGCGTAACACTAATTTTCCAAAGATACCAGCACATTCTAATAACGGAACTCGTTCGTTGATGAAAACTTGTGTTTTGTACTTGCGTTTCCGGTTCGGACAAAGGTGAAGAATTCTTAATATTTTCAGAATTGTGACAATGTTCCATGTATTAGATATGGCAATTCTTTTCAGATTATTTGTCCTAGGGGCATTTTCTCGAAACGTTCTTACAAACCTTAATCTAAGAACAGTATAAGAATTGTTATTAAGAACCGTTCATAGGCTAAGAAGTACATAAGAATGTTTCGAGAGTGATTTCAATAGGTGACGGCAACCGGCAAAATTGTCCGTCTATTTCAGAGTATTTCCCTAATTTTGCCATCTACTTTCAATCTTGCTGATATTACTTTGTAGAGGAAATTATGAATTATGCAGGTCTTTTGCCTCTTACTTTTGCTACTCTGCCACCTACTTCCGATTCTACTGAAACCACTGCGAGAATAGTCCCCTAGGGGTGTAAAGTTCTGATGTATTCAACTTTTCTAACAATCGTTTTGGCATACAAATTGTTTGATTATTTCATTATTTGATACACTGCGTCAGTGGCATTGTAAGACAGTAATCATCTATATTTGTTGATATGCGTAACACCTATGGGAGAGTCGCAGAAAGTACACATAATTAACATTCATAAGTGATGCGTCTATATCACTGAGGCACCATACAGTTAACCGTAACTGTTGTTTGCATCTTGCCCTAGCAACACACCCGAGTCGGCATCGGAAACAACGTGTTTAATCGAACGCCCCGAGATGCAACGTCAGCAACGACCATTGTCTAATGCATCTATTGTCAGTCAACTACTTTAATCTTTCATCTGGGTTCGTATTCATTCGATTGGAAAACTACTTTTTCTAAAAGCGACTGACTTTTATTCTGTTGTCTTAATCCTACATCTGAAGGAGAGTATACCTCACATCTTGTCTTAACTGATAAATCTTTGTTCCAAAGCAAATCCGAAACGATTTAATCATCGATAGAGAAAGAGAGAAAGCGAGTCCCACTTTACAACACAACCACAATAGACAATCGTGTCATTCGAGACCCCAGTTTTTATTCACAGTCAATTGATCAAGCCATAGGCATAGCTGATGCAAGTCGATCTGCGACATTTTATTGTATTGTCATCTGTAAGCTGTTTTAACGCTGATCCCTCTGTGACGCTAATGGCATAGAGCGGGAGAGTTAATTCCAAACCGCCGATGTGTTCACTTGACGCCCGGACGGAAGCTCGCAGGCCTAGAGAGTAAATGTCGGCCAGAGGCGACGTCCGCGGGAAGTTTGACAACGGCGACAGCACTGTCGAGTCAATTGATTGTCATTAGCGACGATGGGGCGCAATAATAGAAACGGCTTCCTTTTAATCCTTTACAGTGACCAGCGTTTGATGTGACTAATCAATGCTGTTATGTACATAACTGTCGGTTCCCACAATGCAATCAATTTTTGTTATGCATAATTTACATTTGTCGCGGATGTATGTAAGTTTCCACACAAATGGTATATTTGAAATTGTTAAATATATAAAAAAAATCTGCCGCGATTATTGATTGTTTACGTTGATTTTTCTTTTGGAGACATCAATTGATGTCATTTCAAGACGCATCTTGGTTTACTATAAATATTTTAATTCAAAGTTGCCTTGGATTTCTTCCTTGAAGGGACTTTATCCTGAAAGACAACAACTGTACAACAACAACTCCCTTGCGGCGCAAGCACCGATAATCTTTATGTACTCATCCTTAGCCTGTCATTTTTTTACGTCCACCCTGTGTTTTACAGTCCTTAACCCATAATCTACAGAATGTCCTCACTATATTTAACAGCTATTGATGTTACTTTTAACTGTTTCTTCTATACTCAGGGCTGGTATTAACCCAAGTCTTGTCCATAGATTGTGTTGATCTTGACATTAGGTCTTCGGTTTTATTGCTCGACACTGCTCACTTTTTATCTATGGTTCAAGTAGGTTTTTAACCAAGGAGGTTCTGAAATATTAGGTCATATTGTAATAATAACGCTTGAAGTAGTATACTTGCATGTTCAGTGTCGTAATTCAGTTATGACTGGTTGTCAGGGAATTACTATATGGTTTAGTCATGTACTTGTGCGACCTCTTGTACCGGTATCCTGAATCAAGTCTAAATATCATAACAAGCCCATTAATTTAGCAAAAACATTCTTGTCTTCCAAAGTTTGAATAAATAAGGCCTTATTGATTGGTTTACAAAAAGTTCGTAGTCAGAAGGAAAATTCTTTTTTTTATAAATTATGATATAATCTGACAAATTTAATATTCTCTTAAAAGTGGGTAAAACCTGGTCCTAAGGTTACAAAACCTTTTTTGAGTATGATTTCAGGCTCAACGTGTGTACATTTTGTTCACAAATTCTAAAAAAAAAAAAAAAAATAATGTTTAAAAGAAAAGTCGTGAAATTTCTGCCAGTCATACATAATGATATGGAAAACCATTTGTCATCTGCTTGCATCAACATTTATTGATACTTATATGCAAACATTTTACTTGAGTAGAATACTAAATTATGCATGTCATTTCAAGTATGTCTATGGAGTCGCAATCCAATGTGATAAGGACCTTTGAATTGATAAATTAACCTGTTGGTTGTTTTGAAAGTGTTTGTATATTAACTTGCTACATTCAGCCAGGGAGATATTGAAGTTTTATTTTTAAAAATGGTATCACTTTCAGCCATGAAATTGTTGTGCTACCACTAACAATGTCATATTTATGGCATAAATGGTCAGTGCTATAGGCCACTCACCCATATATCACTCATTTACTGGAGGTAAAGATAAATATGTACTGCAGACCATATGTGAGATTTGCACAGTAACCCTCATTTTAGTTGACATATAACTTTGTTCATTTTGTCACTGTCGCATATGGGTGAAAGATTCCCCTGTGACATAAAACAATAATTCACTCAGGTGACATAAACCCCTAAATATTCGTTCATTCATTCTGTCATAATTTTTGGTCGCTGATCATAAAATGAATTGCATTCACCCATTTCTGGTAACCATTTATGCTTTACAAAATATACAATGAAATAATTAGTTTTTGTTTTTTTCCATTGCAAGAATATTAATCAACTGCCAGTTTAGGATATATTTTCTGTCACAGGACAGAACTCTTTTTATTGATGCGCAATAACTCATTGAAGATTTTGATGTTTCTAGATTATCTGTTTAAACTTTTATCATCCATCGACCAGTTTCCTTTCAAATATATATATACTAGTGTACTATACTAGTATCACGTAAGACTTCCATTTCAGATATACAGGCGTTTAATCTTCCCATTCAGTGGTTAGTATCCCAGCCAGTGAATTATTAAAGAACATACAGTTTGCATGACCCAGGATGTATCGCATTCTGTGTTCAAATTCCATATCACATCCGGCCATTAGACATTGGTTGGGCTGTAATGACTTCTTTTGACAACCAGTGCTATAACAGCACCAGTAGGGTTGGTAGGGGCTTCAGTAGTCTCGTACTGTAAGTGGAAGATTTTTATAACGTGGAAACAATAAATACCTCATGTTATACCTTTTTGTTTCCATCGAACACGAAATATGTGCTTACGTATACGCCCATCAATTGCCTGATGCAATTGCGTTTAAATAAAATATGATTCATCATTCGATAATTTCAGGATGGAAAAAGTGCATGCATATGTAACAAGGTTATTCTCGACTTGATTGATGTATCGATTGCGTTAAAATGGAAGGATCGAGCCAATTGTACTTTTAAATCCAATGGTTTGTGATTTATCAATATATGTAGGTAATACAGACATGTCAATCTCATGGTTAAAGTTTACATTTTATATCATGACTAATCGCAAGATAGACTACCCGTATCCATAGTCGTAGCGAGTGAACGGAAATATTTAAAATATACATTATTGATTGGTATTACTTTATATGAAAGGAACCACTGAAAAGCTTGCTTCTCTGATTTACCAGTAATCTAGACTTGTTTCGACTGCTCTATGGTGATATTTTGAAAGTATTTTAGGTAGAACACAGTGTGACACAAAGGAATCGCAAGGGTTCATTGGTTCAAACAGTTCCAATGCAGCAGATTGATACGGCCCTAAACCCCAGTTAAAAATTCAAAAAAACAATAAATAACAAAAATGAAGCAGATTCCTTTTCATTGATTTTACTTATAACATAATAAGCCAGATTGGAATTGCGAGTGCGCATGCGCGAAGTTAGCGGTGATGTCTTCCCTTTCGGGATAAACACATGTCGCAGCCATGGATTAAGGTGAATCGCTGAATTAGACCATTTTTGATAGGTTATGGATCCTATTTGACATATTTTATAATGATAATATATGACTCCAATAAACAAAATTATGATCGGTAGCCCTGTGTATTCTGCTGCTTCTCGCTTGACGATACGGCCTGGACGATGTTGCTTTGCTTGTTTGGACCCTGTGCTGTTATCAATGTTGCGTGATGTTTGGAGTTTGGCGTGCACACTGGTTTTATCCCAAAGCTATCCCATGGTAACTCCAATCTGGCTTATTATGGGTCATTAACCCTCTCCCTACTGAAGGTGCAGAAATAGAAAACTTTGATTTTATTCAGCAGGTTAATTAAATTAAATTGTTGGCCCATGAAGCAATCAATAGAATCTCCATGTACTTGATAAAATCTAAACCACGATAGCTTTCACCTACATATATACATGTCCAACGCTTATTATAGTTGCTCTTTTGGAGTTGGTCTTCTTCTGGGCGGTGTGTGTCTGTAACCATGACATCAGCATGTAGATACTGTCTCAGAACTCTTTGTATGAATGCATGTCGTACAGTGAAGATGTCCGCGGGTACAAGGCCCACCGTGGGTACGAAATACACACCCACAGCCGCGCTGGAGGGATGTTTGCTGAAGCTGGCATTGCTAGGCAATTCCGCAGCCATTCCGCAGCAGAGTGGCCGGGTGTTGGTTCGAGGTCTCGCACACACCCACCTAAACGTTCTGTCAACACTGCAGGGTTGTATTATTATTATACATGGTATAGACCTGCAGGTAGTAATATAAAGTCAACAGATATAAGAACCCGGGGGACACTGGGGCAGTTTATAATGGCAGTGTTCAAATTTAATGGGGATCCAGAGGTCATTTGAACATCTGTATATTGGGTTTGGGGTTCCTCATGCTTTCGGTCGTCTGTTTCGGGAGTCAATAGATATACAAACCCGGGGATACTTTGTAATGGGTTTGGGGTCTTTGGATTTGCGAGTTAATAGATATATGAACCCGGGGACACTGGGGCAGTTTGTAATGGATTTGGGGTTCCTTGTGCTTGTAATGGGATTTGGGTTTGCAGGGTTCCACTTAGGTTTCAATTTTTGAGAGTCCCGGGGACACATGTTGATATACTTATCAACAATTTTTATTAAGAAAGTGCATCCAAACTTGCGTATGAGATGCAGGATTGTGAGTTTGGAGAAACCCTGGGGTTTGTCATGCTTTCGGTCCTTGGATTCATGAGACGGAACAGGCGGATGCCATTGTATTTATTGTGTAAACAGAAGGAGGGTTAATGACAGTGTCTAGGATTTGATAGGAAATTTGAGGAGGGGATAAAGAGAAATTTCACCATGTATCAGCGGGACTGGTGACAGTTCACTAGAGCTTGTTTTATCACCGCCATGTTTGTTGTTGTTCTGAAGGGAATAACAAATGTTTTCTTTAAATAATTGATGATTTTTTAGTTGAATATAAATTGTGAGAAATGTCACTGTTATAGTATAACTGAATTGGATTGTATTTGGTATCTCAAACTTGGCTATGGGATACTAGTATGATTATTTTGAGCAAGCTGTCATCTTATCTGAAATTTGACGATTAGAGTGTAGTCATTTTATATTGCAAAATTGCTTTAATTGCATGTATATTTCAACTAGCATATAAATAGCCTTGCTTTTACACTAATATGTTATCCTTCCAATGCTGCAGCCTGACATCATTTTACCATTGATCTTTTACATTGTTACGCTAGCCGAGAGTGAAGTTTAACCCTATTTTCTATGTGCCAACAATTACACGTTGCCATTGGAAATTTGAACTAGAAATAGAAGGAATTAATTTTGCGGTAGTTTCAACAACGAGAAGACTATTATCATGATTAACCGAACAAAGAATTTCCAAAACAACTGATGTGCTATTTTATCCTTATTAAACTTGTTTCACGATTGATTTTTCACTGTACTCATATATTCACTCACACTCACTGTACTCATGATCGTCGCAAATGGGTGAAAGATTCCCGCAGCGACGTTAAACTCCATATTCACTCACTCACACTGTACTCATGAGGTGATGGCTTTTTCAGGATCTGCTTTCATTAAAAACTAAATCCAACTTTTGCATGTTCTCGCTCTTTCAAATCAATATTGTATTCCTTTTAATTTTGCACCTAAACAAATTAAATATTATGTATTCTTGCACAAACTTATACGGTTTAATACTAACATGTGTGATGTTTTGATTGACAGCTGACCAGGCGTTTAATACTGGAGATGACCGAACAGGTAGGATATTTTAACCAGAATGTTGTGTCCAATTGACGTCTGCGTGTATCACAATGGAAATTTTCCGCAGATCTACGGAAATCTGCTGATTTGTGGAAATCTGCTGATCTGCGGAAATTTGCTGAGTTATTTGTCCAGGGGTTGATTTGTTTGCACCTGCAGCCCCAAAGACCCTGGCCCTTGTTTTTTTGTGCTGAAATCACAATCATGTATTGCTATGCCTAATGTTAGTGGACGATGGTCATCACCATTGGTCAGGTGTCCAGAACATTAGATGACGTACAGAATGAAAAGTGGACCAAACAATATATATGATTGTGTTTCTTATGTCTATGAATATTTATTATCCGTTTATTGTAAATGTGCTTCTCATGCTCATAAATGGAATTTATTCTTGTAAAAGTAAAATAATTGGTATTTTGGCATGTATACAAAACATATTACAGTCGTATTCTAGTATTATCATAAATCGTAGCCTTTTATATCAGTTTAATCAGCATCATCATCTGATATATTAAAGTAGACAGTTACTAAAGTATATCTGTATCTATGTATGCTATCAATAACATTAACAGGAATTTTATGGCCAACTTTTCTTTTTTAAAGACGAAGATGAAACTCCTATCTATCTGAAACCCACATTAGCCCGTGGCTCGGCTAAACGCAAATCTCCGAAGGTTCCACCCATCAACACCTCCAACTCCCCGTCGTACAGCAGCATCCGCGATGACGACAGCGACAGTGCCTACGCGGCGTCACTTGACGATGTTGGACCCGTCGACGAGGTAAGGGAGATAACTCTTATTTGTGTTTAATTTAAATTAATTTATATTTTAAATAGTTACTTTTTCTTTTTGGTCATCGCAAATGGGTGAGATATTCCAGCAGCATTGTTAAACTCCATATTCACTCATTTTCTTTGGGGAATTGGGTTTAGAGAAGTGGGAAGTGAGAATGTTAGACAGTCCATAATTTCCTTCTTGAAATGTGTAGGCTGATCACATGCAGAAATAGAACACTTTTACTTTATTCAGCAGGGAGAAGGTTAAAATGCGGTGCCAAGCTATATGCAATGTCAAGTATCCATGTTTGCTATTGGTGAAAGATTCCTGCAGTGACATTAACACAATAATTCAGTCATTCACTTTGTTTTCTGACGGAATGTCCAAGCAACAGAAACTAACTTTAAAACTTACCAGCCTGAATAGTGATACAAATAACATAGGTTATGAATTTCTACTAGCCCCTATTAGTATTGGAAGAAAACGTCTGGCCCTGAGATTACGAAACTTTTTCCATACTCTACTCAGAACTCTACTCAATTTTGTTCATAAAACGTCATGTGACGTCATAGCCTGAGTATGCCGTG
>JAVCKZ010136108.1:0-21506 GCA_034780755.1 Lepetodrilus elevatus
GTGGCAATGCAGTTATCATCCTTGGTCTTGTCAGTACCAGCCGGTGCTCGCAGGTTTACTGTAACATTCAGCGCTACAGATGTTGCGGGTTTCATTCTGCCCTAAACCAACAAGTCGTGATATTAGTGAAAGATTCTAGAAAGCGACTTTAAACCCAAATACAAAATACAAAAAAATTCTGGTGCAACTTAATAGTTTCTTACCATGCTTACTGTGGTGGAAGCAGCCATTTGACCTCTTCACCTCCTTTGACCATAACCAGTCTGGACCAGCTTCTCAACTGAAAAAACCAACAATGAAAATGTCTGGGCAATAAATTCAACCCTTAGACCTTCAGAGTCTATATTTTGAGCATGCACAGAATTTACCGAATATTTCAATATTACTAAATGCGGAGTCCAAATGGCCGTGGAAATCGGACATCGTAATGATGCATCGAAACATATGTATAAACACGCAGCTCGGAGGAGCATAATAAACGTTTTGAGGTGCGTCCGATGAGAACGTTATTTCCAGGAGTGGAGGTTTTGTTTTGTCATTCCGATTTACAAGGTGTGGTAATTCGAGAGATGAACGAACGCAACTTATCTTGACAACAATACCTGCCTGTGGTACACAGATACGCAACGACCTGCCGCTGTTCTTGTTAACGCCCACGCCACGCCGATCGCTGTCAATCACCGTCATTCAACTTGCTTCAAATGCCTACGAGGGCCAACTTACACAGCGACACCAATCAGTGTACCGTTGTTACATATCACAGCCGTAGAAAAAAAATGTGAAAAAAAATCCAAACACATATCTGTCCTCGACTTTTCTAAAGCTACAGAATAAGCGAGTGAGTGAATTATTGCGTTACGTCACAACGGGTGTGTGTGAATATGGAGTTTAACGTCGCTGCGGGAATCTTTCACCCATTTGCGACGAACGTCACAACGGGAATATTTCACCCATACACAATGATTATAGAATAAGTAAGTCTTTATCATTCCCACGTCATTGAATGGAAATATGATGTCACTGAAAGTAAGCTTTTTTCTTTAAAATATATATTTTTTTAATAATGACCAAATTATTTCGTGTGATGGCAACATTCAACCCTTTTCTTCATCCACTTTCTGCTGGTGAAATCTCAAAATATCCAAAAGATGGTATACATATATATTGGACAAGCTCATTTTTTAACAAGACCCTGAACCCTCTCCAAATGGGTATTGAATATACGACATATGTAATCCATATTCATAAACATCACTCGCAAACTACGGCAAAGATGATATCGATTTATTAAGATGACAACGCAACGTGATACTATATTTCCTACTGAAATGATTCATGATCTGGAACCCGACAGCAAGCAATATCAATGAGATAAAGCTACGATTTAAAAAAGCATGATTTACACAATCACACCGACGTGTCAATGTGACAAAAACTTGTAAACGAGAACACACGAACAGCAAAGCCAACACGTTTGGAATTATATATATAGAATAAAAAAAATAATAATAAAAATTGTCCAATATTGTTCATAACTCGAGGATGCATCGACGAAAATGTCCGTTTTATGCGTTAACAGCATTTTAACCGCCCGTTTCTGCTGAGATCCACTCGTCACCACTTCCTGCTGACTCGCTGTGCGACACGTCCTCCGATTAAACACTTGCGCCCGGACAACACATTCTTAGTACGGCCCTGGTACGCGACTTCTTGGGGGAGAGGCTCGACTCCCTTCCGACGGGTGGGGTGGCGGTGGGTAACTGAGCAACCAAGAAAAAGAGAAATGGATCGCAAAACATTGCAAGATGAAGCTACAGTGTTTTTGTTTTTTTGTCGCAGCAGGAATATTTCAGCAATACGTGACATAAGAGAGATAGAGAGATTAATCTGGTCTATCATACAGTGGAATATGTGCGATAAAAGGATACTTTCCTTTACGCAATTCTAATTAACATTGGTTTATACACAAATCGTGGTCACTTTGACATCAAGTAACTAAGCTGAACTGTTATTATTTACACAGTAAGATTTAGAAATTCTAAGACATTTTCTACCTTGTTTCTTTCCATTTATATGCATTTCTTTTACCCAAGATGATATTGATAAAGCTAACATATTTTCACTTCTTAAATTTACATGTATGCATGTTCAAAAACTAATTTCCCCATGTTAGTAAGAACGTAAAAACTTTGGAATCGCATGAATGGATCAAATAATAACCGTCCACGATGTTTATCATGTTAGTACCAAGTAGACTTTGAATGCTAAACCTGGAAAACGTAAGCAATGAACATCCACTCAGAATATGATTATTGGGGCATTTAGGACTTTCAAATATTTGTTTGTAGCATCCTACATTTAATACAGTTCGAATAAAGATTTCAAATAACCATAGTACTTTGCATATATATATTTTTGGTACTTTCTTAACAGTTTCCTGCTGCAGCCATCTATGTCCCATATATATGAGAGGTTTTCATAAAGCCAGTAGGTAACAGCAACTGTTACCAAACTGTTTTTTAATTTTATTTTTTTTAAATTTTTTAATTTTAATTTTAATTTTTTTAATTGGGGTTTAAAGTCGCTTTCTAGAATCTTTCACTAATATCACGACTTGTTTTTTAATTAAACCTTAGTCTATAATTGTTATCATTAGAGAAGAGGAGGGAAACAAATAAAAAAATTGGTATACATAGAGTGTCCTGGCTAACATGGTGACACGTAAAAACGGCGAAAATTTTATGAAACGGCAAAATCAATTGGACGAAACGGCGACAAAATTAGCATGTTTCCTTTTCTATTACATCGTACTTATTGTTTATTTAACTTCGAGATACTAGAAAACACCACTGTAAACCCAATTCTCCAATCAATTCGCAGTATCAAAGAAAAGTATCAACACAACTCATACTGTTTTGTAACAACACAGGGTATGCTAACACTATTGCAGGGGATTAAGTCTAAGCTTTATTGTTTTGACATAAAATACTGAAAATGCCCATTTGATTGTGTTAATACGCCACAGATTATGAAATAATTTTGTTAGAAATTATAAGAAATGACCGCAATTTTATGGTTGTTTACTGAAGTATGAACGATTTGAAAGTGCTGGTTAAACTGGTGAGAACGTCCGACACTTTCCAAGTCGTTCTTACATCAGTAAATAAAAGGATCTGTCGCCGTTTTAGCCAATTGGATTTGCCGTTATAGCCAATTGGATTCGACGTTTTAGCCAACTGAATTTGCTGTCATCGCCTGTAGCCCATTGAGCGTAACTTGCTTATTGAAACTGGGATGCAAATTAAACTCTTTAACAAACAATGATGGCATAAACTAACTAACAAGTAAACTGTCAAACAGACAGTGTCAAATTGATATCACGGGTATTTTCCATCAATACCAATCTTACCAGAACAAGTAGAGATCAAACAGAAAACATTTCAGAAACTGAAATGGACATTTTGTGATTCTGGATCGATCCAATCCACACTGCTGTCCACAAAGTAAATCAAAAACATAACAGTACAAACACGCAACATTCCTGAATGTAGCAACCTTCCTGAATAAGGAATACTTACTTGGACTTTGCGTGCCCATTTGGCATATTCCTAAGTGCCCAGTATAATTCCATACGTTATTAATTAAGCAAATTATTTTTACGGACAAAACTGTACAGATACATTCCAATGTCAAGCTCGATATTTCTTGCTTTAACCCTCTCAATGCTGGAGGCAACTGTGCCTAATCCAGCAGGGATCCAGTTTGAAGCAATATTTACCAAATAGTTGAAAGCAATCAGCAGTGAGGCTAAACACCTACAAGCCAGTGGTACAGTGCTCCCTCGATATAACGCTGAAGTTGGGGTCCATGACATGCCACCGTGTTATATCAACGAATATAATTAAAGAAAAAAATAAAGATTTAATTTATTTTTTTTGTTTGTTAACGCGTTGTATCCGAATCCGCGGTGCATCGAAGGGCGTTATATCGAGGGAGCACTGTACTATTATCTTATTCAGCTTGGGTGTTTTAACCCTCTCCCTGCTGAAGGCGACTTAAGTTGCCCATCACATGTAGAAATAGAACACTTTGATTTTATTCAGCAGGGAGAGGTTAACCATTTTATGTGCTGGAAATCTCCAGATTAGTGACAACAACACATCCTTTTCTTTTGTTATTTGAATTAGTGCATTGTAGTAGGAATATTTCACCCATATGCGACAACACATGCAATATTTAAGTCACAGCTTCATATTCAATGTTATCTACACAATAGCACAATATAAATATATATTTTTCGTCCAACTCTACGTCGCCTCTCTGATGTAAGTAGATAACACGACAGAAGTTAGATATATTTGCAGATAGCCTCATTGAATCTATTCCCAAATGCATTTATTGTTATTGTTTTACGTCACAGTGGGAATCTTTCGCCCATATGCAACATGCAGTGTCAAGACACCCGACAAAACAAACAGCCAAAATTTTAAAAAGCCATAAAATTTACAAGCTTAAAGGGACTCATACACTTAGGTGATTTTACCTATGCCCATCACACTATGTGTACAGGATCATCAGCTCTATAACTTTGACTTTGGTGTATGAGTCGCTTTAAATTTAGTTTAAACTATTTTACGCCAGTGGGAATTTTTCACCCATTCCGTTACAATAAATTAATCAAAGTTTCGACTGAAGATGAGGCTATCCTGCGTGGACAAGCAAACAGTGATTGATATGGTGACAGTTGCTTACCGGCTGCGAGAGTAGTAGTCATAGTAGTCCCTGAAAACAAGCATTTGACACGAGTCAGATACAGTTCATAATTATCATAAAAGTTGGCATATAAAACTTTACGTTTAAATTTTAGATGAGAAATCTATGAAAAAATGCATCGTTAATTAATTTAGGGCGTGATCGATTTGACTATCCATCTTCCAGAAGACGTCTTCTTGCTGATCGTTTCGCGGCAGAAGATGTCTTCTTCTTCTTCTTCTGGCAGACGAATCCCCGTGCTCCACCTCCATAGCAGGGGCGCGTAGGTGAACATTTCTCTTTCTATAATCACTTCTACCAAAACAAGAAGACGACAAATCGATCACGCCCTTAATGATGTCAATGGGCGATTTTTATTCAATGTTCTTGTGGGAATTTTTAACCGATGTAATATAAAATATACATAAAACATTGCAAATACTTCCATAATTATTTTCAAGGACCTTTACCCTAACCTTTGAATAGTTCCCCACTAATAAACACACAAATGGTCTGGTCTACAACAATCGGAGACGTCTGTGGATTAGTTTGAAATGTGGATTTGTCACATCATTAGACATAAATATCGCTATGCACACCATTCTGGGACCCACTCACCTAGCAGGGGGAGGTGATCTCCGGCCGTAGTACTCGGGGGGAGGTCTGGAGTAGGGGTCGCGCTCCCTGTAGTAGGGGTCACGAGGAGGGGGCGGTGGTCGACGGTCGTAGGGGTCTGCGTAGGGTCGGTAACGGTCCACGGGCGGAGGTGGGTAGCGGTCTCTGTAGTAGGGGTCGGCAGCGTACGGGTCGCGGTAGCTGGGTCTCTCGTACGGGTCGTAGCCAGGTCGTCTGGATGGGGGCATGCCTCTCCCTCCACCTCCACCTCCACCTCGTCCTCTACTGGCTCTGTGGACGTGCAGACAATAAATATCAGATTGATACACTGCGATGAAGAATTTAACCAAAATGCACGACTTTCAATTCTGGAATCTTACAGCTTCACATGATGGCAAGATTGAGAAGAAGACACCTGGCCCCGAGATTACGAAACTTATGACATCATATGACGTTTTATGAACACAATTCTGAGTTGAGTATGAAATTGTACTCAGAAAAGTTTCATAATCTCGGGCCCAGGGGGGTATTCTCGAAACTTTCTTACAATCGTACAACAATCAACGATTCTTATAGTATGGCTTCGAACTGTTCTTAGGCTAAGAAGTTCGCAAAAACATTTCAAGATCTATACAATACGTAGGGCAGAGTTATAATCCTTGGATAAATCTGCATCGGCCATGGTTACTAAATATACAACATTACAACTAAAATAACAGCTGTCAGACGCTATTTCCACAAACATGGAAAACCTCACAAAATTCAGATAAAGTGTGTGCAGACTTCGCAAGCAATCAAATTAAGGTTCACGTAGGTGTAACATGAACGTCTAATTCTGCTTGCTATGTTCAGTAATAGATCTAGATCTTGACTCGTTTATAAATACTTACGGGCCTCGTGGACAATCTTTCGACCTGAAAAATACAAATTAAACAACTCACAAATACTGGTAGAAGGGCATAAGACTTGAGAAACTGCAAAATGTTAAACATTCAAACTGATACGAACTACCTCAAGACAGGCTTATTTGGAACTTTACTCTACAGCAGGGAGATAGAGAATTGTTTGTATGTACTAGCGTGCCGCCTGTATTTGTGTAAGATGGAAATATATGAACTCAGCCATCATTATACTATTCATGCAAACTTAATCCAAACTCAGGGTTCCATTTAGGTTTCAATTTTTGAGAGTCCCGGGGACGCATGTTGATATACTTATCTTATCAACAATTTTTATTAATAAAGTGCATCCAAACTTGCAATTTTTGCGTATGGGACGCAGGATTGCGCGTTCGGAGAAACCCTGCAAACTTGATCCAATCTCTCAAAGTTACTATTGAATTGGCATGTAGAGACAGAATATTCCAAATGTCGTCGTATTTGACTCTGGAGGACACAACTGTAAACTAACTCACCAATGGCCTTGTTTGCCACAGCGGTAGCAGTCTCCCTTGCCTCCCATGCCGGCCTTCTGGCGAACCTTGCTGTGGGACAACTACGGGGGGAAAAAACCAAAATGCGTATAAGTATCAAAACTTATCTATTTAATCTTTTCCCTGCTGAATAAAATCAGTGTTCCATTTCTGCATGTGATAGGGCAAGTTAACTCGCCTTCAGCAGGGAGAGGGTTAAAACAGTGTATTCTAGATAATTCTCCTCACCATTCTAATGTTAAGAGCTTAATTAATTATTTAGTCCATTTATATAGCGACAAACTCAACAATAGATATGCTAATAGCGCTGACCGTAACAAGTCTTGTGAGTAGACAAGCAGGAACTTAGTGCTAAATAAATAGATTTATTGCTTTACATCCATGCAGGAAGTTGCCATGACAACTAAATATTAATTACAATATATAGGTTGGCAAGAGTTACCTCCACTTTGAGAGAGCTGCCACAAAAGTCGACGCCGTTCAAGTTGTCGGCTGCTGCTGCCGCCTCGTCTGGTTTTTCAAAATGCTGCCAATCAAAACAATCCACATCACCGAATGAATTAGTCCTTTATGTTGTAGTGGCAATATTACACCCATACGAGACGATACGATCGTCCGAAAAAAATTACTCAAACAAAACATGAAAGATTTTGCAATTCCTTTATACTAGCGTGCTCCCTCGATATAACGTCATTCAATGCACAAGTATGGCTCATCGTGCTTGTAGAGCAAGGCAGATATACAGGTATCGCTAGAAATCTTAAGATTTTGTATTGTGTGTAACAAACAACAAATTGAAGATGTGTATCACTTTATTATGATCTGTGCTATATATATACAGTGCTCCCTCGATATAACGCTGAATTTGGGGGCCATGACATGCCACCCGTGTTATAAGACCTGCGTTATATCAACAAATATATATTTTTTTTAATTTTTATTTTTAAAAATGGGGTCCAGCGTTGTATCCGAATCCGTGGTGCATCGAAGGGCGTTATATCGAGGGAGCACTGTACCATAAACTAGTGACTCACCACAAAAGCGTAGTTTTGAACAATGTCACATTCAACAACTGCTCCATATTTGGCAAAGAGACTCTGAAGATCCACTTTTCTGCACGTGTCTGGCAAACTGCCAACGTACAGCTTTGTGGTCATGCCGACAGAATCTGAAAACAAGACAACATATCAATGAATGTGTGGTTGCAATATTGGCAAAGGTGGAGATCACATCCTGGCTTCTTGTCAAAGACATTAGCTCACAATTACACAGAGGTTTAAGTAGTAACCTAGCAAACAAATAGATTTAGGTTATCTCCTCTTTTCGTTAGTGTACTTAGCCAGTTCCCACTCGTCAGGCGGCCCGATCTATTTCTCCTAATATTAAAGGTATCCTAAGGGCGAGGAAATATTTCATGTTTTATTATTTATATAATTATTCGGGCGAGTATGTTTTAAAGTTAAGTTCCAACCCTGCTTAGCCAGTCATCGAACTTTGCATATTCCTCTTGAGAAAGAGCTACGTCCCAAAACAATAAAAGTTGGCAGTGCCCTCCCTTTGACGCACATGCCTCACTATTGCTTCCTTTTAATATTATTGCCACAGCTGTGTTATTTCAAGCCATGACATATTTTAATGATACGTACATAGAATGTCAACACTACCAACAATTTTCAGAATTCTATAGCAGTAGCAGGACGCCTATCCGCATAATTTACTCGTAAAAACTGAGAAATATGCATAGATATTAAATCTGGCAGTGATGAAAACGTTTACCTATAGATCACCTGTATTATGTCACGGTTTATCAATGCATTTATATTGTAAACATTTACATTTTAGACATTAGTTTAGTAACAAACATGTTATTGTCTGTCAGGTCAAGTCAAGTTTATTATTCTATTTTTCATCGGTGGTTATCAAGCACACATCTTGCGACCTCCAAATGCAAGGCTGTACGAACTTAAATTTTCGTTTTTATGGGGCTTTTGGATTGTTTTCGAGGGGGTAACTACTAGATCGGGGTGTGTGCTGAACCCGATTATAGCTCGTTTGACAGTTTTCCCCAATCTGTTCTAGGTAGGCCAAGTCTAGATGTCTGTGGGATCATGAAATACATTTTTCAACGGAGATTCGGCCAACTATTTAAAATAATACTGGGGCCGTGATCTCCACCGACGGCACCGTTGCCAAAACTGCAAAAGTGTTCAGAACTTCCATTTTGATGCTTTGTTCATCGATAGCTAAAATACAAAGTGGTGGTCAGGTAAATACGCATAATGTTCAGATATACTTTGAGTATGTAACATGCAATACAAATATCTTACTTAAAATAAAATAACAACACGCAAAGTTGATCTAATCAGTGATTAATTTCAATTTTCTTCCATGTGACTTCTTTTCGCTTCTTGAAATAATGGCGACACCAAGCGTCGAGTTGGTACTTCAAGGGGAAATTACTCGAGGTTCAAGTAATTACCGTAGAACCTCTTCTTGAATATCCGGGATATAATATTATCAGTAAATATATATCTCGAATATTTAATAAAGTATCTAGTTACCTAACATGAATATGTTGTAGTACTAAAAAGACTATTTATATATATTGTTATACAGTTAATGTGTAGTCATATACATTAAATGTTGTTACCAGCAGCTTTCCCCGACAAATCTGCCAACAAATCGTGTTGATTTTATTACATATATCCCATATCATATTCTACAACGTGAATTTCATTGTAAAGTACTACATATGTTTATATTATAGTTCAATATTCCAGATTTTTAGTTTTGCTTCGATCAAAATATCTTGCTATCTAGCCATGATCATTTGCTTTGCATTGGGTTGCTTACGGTATACACAATTGTCTCCCCTGAATTATAGCTGGCGCTCTACTCATTATAACGGGTTCCTTGGTAGGGATAATTTGCGCTTCTCATAATACAGTATACGTGATACCAGTCTAGTGTATTGATTTTGATTTTTATGACTGAACACTGAACGCTTTCGTGAAAACGTACGGACAGTTTGCATAATCTGATAACATAGAGTTTACAATATGTATCAAGTTACTGGTTTTAATGACCTATTTGCCATTATTATACGACTACCCTCACATTGAACATGTTTTGTTGTTGAAATCTCGTACACTGCAGTCTGCAGCTGGTTTACAGCTGGTTTACCTGTCCTGTTTACAACCATTTTAGTAAAAATTAAAATGTGTTGTTGAAATATGATGGTTCGATTGTATCATATACATGCTATTTAACAGCTTGGTGTGTAATTTCTCCCAGCTGCGGATTTGAATTACTCTGTTTAGTTTTCCAAAATGAAAAAGAAACGTGTGATTTTCTATATTTCGCTATATTTGATCACAGCTGATCACAATTGAGACATTGCATGTGACGTCACCATGCAGCTGGTCACTCAATTGAGACCTTGCACGGAAAAATCGTTTGGATGGCAGAAAGCGGTTTGGGTGGCAGGGAACAATCTGATGACGTGAGCAACGGCGGAAAATCCCATTGTCTTGCCACCCGTACTGCTGTGTGACGTGTTTGGGTGACTTCACATGCAAGGTCTCAATTCGTTGCACCCCTCGTCATTTTACCCCCAACCTGTACCTTTTTGCCCCGACCTACATTTTTGGATGTATGTTTTCGCCCCGAATGATTTTTTTTATGTATAGGTGAATTTCATACCGACTATTTTTGACTGAAATTCTTTGACTTTGGCAAACTTGTCAGTCTCGGCTAAATCTACTCACTTCACTAGAATCATAACCCATTTTGTTTTGGAGAGTAAATCAGACAGCTATAGATACTTACTGTTACGTCTACATTACAATATTATCGGCACTATTATCTGACTATATCGTTTTAGCAACCAAACGATGTGCATGAAGAGTAGCATCAATGAAATGTTTATTGTTTTTATTTCTAGACTAGAAGCGCCCATCAAATCATTGCATACGGCCATACAGGGCAAAATAAACAAGCATCTACCGTTGCATTACTAAAAAATATATATACACATAGTTTTGCATTATCACATACCACAGAATAAAGTTAAAATCAAGCCACGAAAGATGATTTTATTGCAGTTTTACTTTCAACTTCCATGTGCATACCTAAAAAGATGGCTGCCATTGACATTCGGACATTTCCGTCATATTCCGGTTAAAAAATCATAACACTTCAGTATATTTCTATTTCGTTTATAATATAGGATGGAAGTGTACAAATAAAACAAGCATCTGACTGAAGTTACCACACAACCAATCTGATGCCGTAACCAGCTTGTAACAGCTTTTATTTTAGCACCACCAAGTATTTTATTTCCTACAAAATATTCGTGACCACTCGTATCATTCATTTCCGAACCACTGAGCCTTGAGGTTCAAGATGTCCAAAATTGAACATTATTTAGAAAAATGTATTAGAAATATATTAGAAAATGTATTCTAATGTATTAGAAAAAAAACTATAACATTCTGACATACTAGTATCTAAATATTTGTTCTATATATCAGACTTTTTTTCCGATCTAAAAACAGCCTACCCAGTATACAGTAACTTTTTTTGGTCACTTATAATTATTTTGTCCTAATATGAAAAGTGCCGGGAGATGCCTACACTATGTTCAGAGAAGATACTACCAGTAATAGTCATGTAGGTTCATCATAGTATGGTTATTCCTTTTGTACAAACTCGAGTCAGGGGACCATCCCCATCGTTGGTAGGGAAGGCTAGAGGAATCTCAAGCTACTTTTCTATCAACAAGCAATTCGTACGAAAGATTATTCCATATCAAATTTGCAGAAAATTTGTATTCCTTTCACCATCATGTGAATTCTCAATTTAATTTAAATTAAATCTTGGGAGTTTTCATGGCTTCAATACAAAGATCCAATGAAAGCCTAGCAGTCTTGACCTACGACCCTTAAATATTACTCATAGATTAGCTCAGCAAATAACAGCATCAATAGGCAGCCAAGACTGGTTCCATGTCACAATAACATCATACATATTGCATGGACGACCGATTTATTGCTCAACGTCCCAGTGAGAATCTTTCACACATACTCATACAGTAGACTGCATATATACATGTACAACGCACTAATTGGGACCAAATACTTTTGTCTGTTATATATACAAACTCCGTAATTAGCGTTAAGACTGGACTGGGACTTCAGATTCAGTACGTTATAGTCGAGTGTCCGGTTTATGCAAGGCTGTTATATGCAAGGTTTACTGTAGTATACGATGATACATGGACGAGAGTAATTCAGTGTTCCTCATCAGCTTCAGTTGTCTCCATTAAAATCAAACTAAGATTCTGTGGTATGTCGAATTACAAGATCCTCAGCATTCCTCTCGACATCTCCTCAGCATTACTCAACAAACAAACAATCAACCAACACATTCAATGAGTTTCAAACATTTATTTTTCTTTCCAACGTTTTACAGTTTGTTCAAAAGCCCTGAGATTATGAAACATTTTTAAGTACAATTTCATGCTCAACTTGAAAGTTTTGTCCATAAATCCCCATATAAAACTTGTACTCAAAAAGTTTCGTAATTTCAGGGCAAAGTTGGCAGCCTCCAGAAATGTCTGCCTTTAGTACAATACATATGGACATCATGGTAAGATTAGACAAAAAATGTTACATAATTTGTCGGATATACATTCCTTATGTGATCTTCTATTCCCAAAATTGACCATGTCAATTAAGTACGAGATACCTGAAGCATATGGGGTACTTTTTAAACAAAACTATAAAGGGCATTCTATAAAACGCTGCATATATTGCATGTACAGGGATGAGAATGGTAAATAGTGTTTTCTGTTGAAACAGCTGTAATCCACTGATAAGGTTTCCAGGATCACCTCCAATTTCACATAAAAGATACGAGTCAATTATACAAGCCTATGGAAGATAGTATTGATGTTTATTTTGGAATTCTTCACTCAGACCAACATTCATAGATATATACGATGATCAACCAACATACAAATAACAACAAAAATAAACCAGTGTTTGAAATTCTTTTCCGACTGCCCAATTATAATTACCTGGAAAGTTTCCAGATATTATTAATTATATTGAAAATATATTTCTCACTGCCAGACGATTTTCTACTTTCGAACACTGGTAAACAAGATAAACCGCTAAAATACATGACAATTTAAATAAAAGCATGATGTGAAATTCAATGCAATGGTAACAGACATGATAAAATGAAGCATAACAACAATTCTGGTTTGATTGCAACAATTCTGGTTTGCAATATTTAACTCTCTCCATGTTGGAGATAACCAGAGATGTCCTAAAGAATTATGTCTGTGCCTAATCCAGCAAGGAGAGGGTTAAATGAAATATCCTAGGAAAGCCTTCATGAAGCTGTCTCATTGAAGACCAAAACCATCTCGCCGTAATCTTTACAGTGATCACGGCCACTTACAAGAGGATTATGGTACCGTAGTGGAGTGTGAGTGAATATGGAGTTTAACGTCGCTGCAGGAATCTTTCACCCATTTGCGACAATACCGTAGTGGACACAAAAGCTTAATGAAACATTGCCATAATGATAAAACAAATCCCACAAAAAATACAAGAAGTAAATAAACATCAAATGATGTAGGCTACTCCACACCTACGTCGATTCCAATGTAAAGTTGCAAGTCTAGTTATCATGCAACGTGATGAAAGGAACCCCATGCGTCGAATGTTCCGCGTGTCTTGTACGCGGCAGTACCGTCACCCAACAGCGCTTACTTCTTCCCCTTGCCCCTGCCTCTCCCCCTAGTGGCCCGTGTGCGTTTTGTCGGAGTCTGCGCCTGCTCCTCTTCCGCTGCTTCCGGCTCGGGTTCGGGTTCGGCTTCCGCTTCTACCTCTGGTACTGCTTCCTGTTCCGCCTCAGGCTCCTCGACCCACTCGTCCACGACCGCGTCCTTAGACAGAAGCTCCGCCTCCTCCTGGATGGAAATGGACTCTTCCTCTTGCTTCGGACTCCCCGCCTGTTCCGCAGTCTCCGTCTGTTCCGTTTCCATCTGGCTGTTCTCTTCTTTGACCTCCTCCTCCTTCTTCTCCGCAGACTCCTCCTCGGTTCCGCCTTCCGTCTCCATCTTCTCCTCATCCTCTTTCTTGGCCTCGGCCTCCGCGGCCTTCTCTTCCTCCCTCTTCTTCTTGGCCTCTTCGATTCTCTTCTGGGCGGCCTCTTCGCGTTCCTTCTCCTCCGCCAGCTTCGTCTGGTACTCGGTGATTGCGTCCAGTTTGGCTTGCTGAAGAGAGATCATACTTTAATAAAGTGCTGCCTAAAGTTGCGTGGCAATACAGTTATCATCCCATGTCTGTTACCGTAGTACCAGCCGGTGCTCGCAGGATTACTTACTGCAACATTTAGTGCTACAGATGTTGTAGGTTTCCTCTTGCCCTAAACTGACAAGCGGTGATATAAGGGAAAGAATTTTGAAAGCAGCTTTTCTATTGAAAACAAGTAATAAATAAATAAAATACTTGAATAACATCAATGTTGAACTATGCCACCTCAACAAAAAAAATTTTTTTTTATAATGGCCAAATCATTTTATATTAAAAAAACAAAATTGTATTGGGGCTTTGGAGCCACTTTCAAGATTATTTCTTTTACATCACGACTTGTCAGTTTACTGTAGGTGGACACCAGCAACACCAAGTGTGTTGCGGTAAACCTACGGCCCATACTGATGAATCAAGTATACATTATTATTTTTGATATTTATTTATGAATTGGTATTTAGAGTAGCTGTCTAAAATCTTTCACTAATATCACGACTTGTCAGTTTAGGGCAGGAGGGAAACTCACAACATCCATAGTACTGAATGTTGCAGTAAACCTGCGAGCACCGGCTGGTAGTGACAAGACCAAGGATGATAACTGTATTGCCATTCTAGAGACAGCGCATTAACTGCAATGTGGCAGTACAGATGGTGCATGCTATCATGATCGCGTCAAAAAGGGAATTTCCTGAAACACCTATCCCAGGTTGGATCTGAGATTTGCGTGAGAATAAGATGGTGAAGCGTACCTTCCACTTGTCGTAGTGAGTCTCGGAGGAGCAGTGGTTCTGCTTGGCTGCCTCCTCCTTCTTGTAGAACTTGTTGCACAGCTTACAGAAGAAGCCAGTCACCGGCACCACATAGTCCACACCTGTGGCAACGATAGGAGTAACCATGACAACGTGGGTGTAAACATGGCAATACAAGGGGAGTTAACCATGACAATAAGGTGAGTAACCATGGTAACACAAGGGGAGTAGCTATGGCAACATGACAGTAACCATGGATTTGATTGATTGATTGAATTAATGTTTTTACGTCGCAGCGGAAATATCTCACCCATAGGCGACGACAAGTAACCATGGAAAAGAGGGATAATAAACACTTATGTAAATGAGGGACCATAAACACTTGTTCGACCAAGTAATGACTGAACTATGTCTGCCATACACTGTCATATGTTTTCATTGAAGTAGTGCTTTACATCACAACTGGAATATTTCAGCCATACATGACAACTACAATGTCTGTATCACTGCTAACAGCTTAGGCAGCATACCATATCCTTACCTATGGGAGTTTCAGCCTCAAATTCTGGTATCTCATCCTGCAAGATTATAAGCAATAATTATTTACAAGTTAATGTGCAGCTAAAAACTAGGTTTATCGATTTATTCTACGACATTGGTTATGTAACAAATAGAAACTATAAACCGTAATCATATGAATAACAATATCGAGATTGTTATTCCTACTTTTAATTTAAAAGAATTACAGTAATGTTATAACTATTAAACCTCTCTCTGCTGGATTAGACACAGGCACTGCTGTTATGGGCATATCCAGTTGCCTCCAGCATGGAGAGAGTTAACAACAATAGAGCAAATCATGGATAATGATTGCTAAAAATTCAATTAGTTTCTAATTTACCAAACAACGTCTATGCACTATATCATGTCTATGCACTAAAGTACACATAATGCACTAAATGAAAATATCCTAAAATAAGTACGTACCGGCTCCAAGAACTCGGGTTTCTCAATAATCTCTGGCCTGAACTTCCATCCAAACTGCTCTCGCATCTGGTGAAAACAATACATAAGGTTAATGAATTACGAAATGAGAATGTGCAAACTAATTTCCTGCTATTTACTTACGAATTCAAGCAGCCACTACTTTGTATGAGTGAGTGAATATGGAGTTTAACGTCGCTGCGGGAATCTTTCACCCATTTGCGACGACACTACTCTGAAGAAAGGTAACGTAGTGTAGTGTAGAGAAATGTATTTCTGGCTGTTGTTGTGGCGACGCTCACCTTCTTGTGCAGGTCAGTGAGTCGGTGAGCCAGGACTTCGGAGAAGTTGGTGAAGCCGCTGACATCGCACCACGAGCAGCCTTTCTCCACCTGAGACTTGCGATGCTGGAAGACAGACACCACTGTATTACGTACGGAAACCAATGACGATCGTTAAATGGAATGGGACCCAGAATATTGAATCTGCGACTGGAGACCCTAGCTGGCACTTTGAGGTTGGAATTAATAATAATTATATCAACAACGATAATAATGTGTACATTTAAGCGCTACATCATTACCCTGATCAATGTGCTATTTTGTTTCTTTCTCAACTTCCTGAATTCATTTGAACTTGTAACAATCTTGCATTTCAAGTAATTTTGAAATAGAATTCTTCATCATCGAAGAGAAATGACATAATAATTTATTTAAAAAGAAGAAAGATTGAATTTGCACTATGTGCAACCATGGCAGGGTAAAAGTATAACATACCCGATGTTGCTTGAACTTCAGGTGACTGTCGATAGGAATATGGATGTCGAGATCGCAGATGTCGCAATGATCCACACTGAAACAATAAACAATTTGAGATGAGTGACATTTTAGGAAATATGTTCGACTGCCTCTCTCCTCCAATGAAAAAATATACTGGGAGCGAGTTCGAAATCAGGACAGCTAGCTCAGAAGTCTGACTATCTACCACCCGGAAAGTGTTTCAAATTGATTCTCGCCCAGAGAGAGGGAGTTTCGATTTACGTAACTTTTTCTAGCACAGGTTGCTGCCTATGGGTACATGCACAACTTTCTCTGGGACAGGTCACACCCACTACCCCATAAAGAAATGGTGGTCCTGTGGGTACTCACGCTTCCTTCTCGGGGACGGGCTTCTCTCGCTCCTCCTGCTGTTTCTGGATCTTCTTCTCCACAGCGGCCTTCTTGGTGGGGTTGTCCTCCAGGAGCACCTCCTTCTCCTTGTGGCGCGAGCCCGTCATGTGGTTCTGGTAGTTCTGGAATCGCCACCAGTAAATCAACAAATGTAGGCCCTAGGCTTGCCAATCCAGCGATAGGAACTAACGTTAAACCTTACTAGCCCAAATAATCATACAAATAACAAATGTTATGAATTTCTACTAATCCTTAGGATACCTTTAGCATTGGGAGAAATGGCTATTGGGCTAGTGTTGATTTTGATCCCTGTAGCTTGCAAATCAGTGAGTTAAAACGACTTTCATGACAAAATTACACCTGTTACAACTAATAATATATGCATTACTAGATCGTGCCATCAACCATTACACAGTGCTCTGTTAAATGTGCTGGCCCCATGACTATGAAACCTTTCCAAGCATGATTTCACGCTCAACAATGTTTTGTCGACAAATGATAAACACAATTATTCTCTCCATAACATTACAATAGAATTCACACAGAGTTTCTTCCTGTCAGAACCGATTTTCAAAGATCAAACACTCATTGCGACAGATATCTTGTATCTCGGGATACTCACCTTCTCATTGAAGCACTCTACCTCGCACACGTGACAGTAGTGTCGGGACAGATCCTTGTCAACCTGTGAACACCAAAGATAACACTACCAGCATTCTGTCATGAACAAACATTCGACAAAACATAGATCTTTTTATTTTTTAAAATATTTATTATATATTTACTATTTATTTTCCGAAAAATAATATTCCGAGTGAAATGACACACTTTAAAAACAGATGTTATCTATCAATAAACATTAAAGGTTTAGGAATGGAAGGTTACGAAAACAAGCAAACGACAACTTACCCGGGGCACAGTCTTGGCTTTGTATGGTTGTTGGCCAAAGTTTCCACCACCGCCACCTACAAGCCAGTGCATCATCGACAACATGAGAAACATTGGCAAATACAGGCTACTTTACTAATTGAATGAATGGCAATATTTCACCCATACATGACAACACTTGAGAACAAAATAGGAGAACTGTTCTATATGAACATTAACGATAACGTGCTCTTCCCTTACAGTGAATTATTGTTTTGCGTTAATCTTTCACCCATTGGTTTCCCCTTACAAATCAATTGACTCCCGGAAATGAATACCCTCCCAAAAATTAAACTCCACAACAGAAACGTTACCTGTTCCAAGAAGGGTTATTTATCATAACAGCGCGAAAAATTAATATGAATATCTTAGTCATTGTCTGTAGACAGCATCAAGTAGAAAACAAAATCATGATCTTGGCCACATCCATTACCTCAAACTGATTTCCTAAAATTATGTTTCTTGTGCTGTCATTGATATTCTGGAGCAGTTGACAGGCAAGCATGGACACGCAGATACAACAAGCTCACTGGTATTGTATACCAAACAAGCTAAAAAGCATGCATCATCAATATCTACAGAGATGTTCAAATATATGGGCTTCGCAAAAAGAAAAGTAGTGTTATCTATGAAGAAAAAACTCCTTAAAAAGGGTTTCTCTAAGACAACGGATACCAGGATACAAAAAAAATATCCTACGAATGGAATGGAAACGACCTCGTGCCCTATGAACGACCAAACTGGGCACATGTGCTGATGACGGTGAGCTGGATTTCCGAGCCCAATATTATTCCAATTTTGTGCAGCCATACAAGGCGTGTCAAATACTAATGTGTTGATACACATTTCTCGCGATCTAGGATATCTCGGGCCTTTGAGAATTATGCACATGGGCATACCTTAAAAAATACGAAGCTCCTTCTTAAATGAAGGGAGAACCAGGACAACACAGATTTAAGCATGTGGACCCGTTCATTTTCCAGTATATAATGACTAGGGAAGTATCTTTGTTGAAGAGAGAGACTCGTCCATAAAAACGGCAGGTAGTTTTGGTGTCAAAATTGAAACGATCTATTCATTGCGTAGTAGCTCTACCACTTTAAAAGCAGTCGTCGTACAATTTAAGTTGGCGGAACAGGCCCATGGCTAAAATGTGGCAAAGGAGCACTCCTTTCAAACCATTTTCGTCACCACTACGCATTGGGGGGTAAAGGCAGGGAGACGGGTAATTGCAGCTTTAAAACAGACCCTTGCCGAAAACGGCCTCGTCTTTCTACCCTTCACTACGGACTGGTCAGTATAAAATGGCAAACAATGCTTCTGACCACGACCTCAGCGTCAGGGAGGGTCGGTCAAAGGTATGCCAAGCAGCAATCACCTTGGGAATTGCGGCGGTTTCCCGTCTGTCCGCCGCCTCGCCTGTTGTCTCGTCCGCCACGCCTGTTGTTACTGTAGTTGTCTCGGCCGCCGGAGCCGCGACCTCCGCGGTCTTGTCTCCCCTGACGACCTTGAAAGTCGCGACCTCTGCCACCACTGCCGCCTCCTCTGCCATATCTAGCAGAGTCTCTCGGCTGGCTTCGATTGCCAAAACTTCTGCGGTCTCTTCTATCATCGTTCTGAAATCATTAGCCACTTGTCATAACGGCCCATGGAGTGCGCGGCTGGCGATCGGTCGGTGAGAATCAATCTCGACCGTGAACGCCCGGAGCTGCGGTACACTACCATGAAAGCCTCCACTACCGTGTGCCTACAGTGCAAGCTTTCATCTCTTCACCTGTGCACGCTACAATGAAACATTGACATTACAGCACAAAGAGACATCAATTAGATGGTCAGCCTATTAGCTCAATAGCCACTTTCATGACGGGATACGCCCCTGACAATATTGTCGTACAGAATGTCTCGAGATCTATTGCATTGACGTAACAATGCCGACAAATATGCTACATGTTCGTTTAGTTGGATGAACAGAAAGTTTGTTAAATACCTGTGATCGCATGGACCACCCACAATATCATTAAACTAACATTCACTTCATTGTCCATTAGCTGTTACTATGGAATACGTTATAATGAAATACACCAAAAGCCGAAACTGTTCAACCTCGGCATCTTTATTAAACTTGCATAACATTACGCTAAAATGTTAACTGTTTAATTCAATAGAAGTTTCTCCTCTCGACTTTTGTTTCTATTACACGATTCTGTGAACCGGTCCTAGCATACATACGTCGTCAAAGCGTCTCCGCTTGTTGTAGTCTTCGCGGTAGTCAGATCCTGACCGCTTCCTGTCGCGGTAACCACCACCACCACCACCGCCGCCACCCCCACCTCCTCCGTGTCGGTCTCCAGCACGACTGGGCATTCCGCCGTCGCTCAGGGAGACGTCCGCGATCAGTCGGCTCTGTTGCTCGAGGAGACTGCTCGCCATCGCCAGCTGAGACTCGCGCAAGTTCAGTTGTTCCTGTGTATCAGATGCGGGCAATTTAACTATTTAAATATACTAGTAGTACGACCATGTATTAAAATATTAGGATTGTGTATTCTCAAGAGCTTGCACATCGATTTTCTTTCCTCCAAATGTAGAAAAAGATGGGTTTTTTCTTCGGAATTCGAGATTAGATATGCTTTCAAGAATCTTTCACTTATCAGGCTCATCAGTTGAGGGCAGGAAGAAAGCTACAACATCTGCTGACTGTTGCAGTAAACCTACAAGCACAGATTCGTACTGATAGACCAAGACCGCTTTCAAGATTGTCGGTTATATTCAGAGCTCAACTTAGCAACTAATTCTGTCACCATGGCAACTTGGCAACCAATATTTCATTTATTTTCAGCGGCTCCTTGTAAAATTTGTAACTTTGCGGCCTGATATTTATACCTGTAGTTTATCAAAGCTGGAGTTGCCGGCTCCGTATCCAGTGGCACTGGAGCCTGTGCCATAGTTGGACACCCCTCCATAGCCTAACGCACTGGCATCCTGTCAACAAACAACAGCAAAGCTTTAACAACAACTCCAATACCAATTAATAATGTATTAAAAACTATGATCTCCAGAAATCAATAAAAGGTGAATGAATCTAAATAAGTGACACTGTAAGAGTTTGTAAAATGTACGTACCTGATAGTAGCCGCCTCCATACCGCCCACCTGTGGACGACCGGTTGGTGTTGGCGTTAGATGAATACGCATCATAGCCGTAACCACTGCTGTAAGAGCTGTTGGCACTGTAGCCACTCTGAGACATGCCTGTAGAGGACTTCCTTCAAATAGACAATACAACACCAGGGTTAGAAGTTGCCACTCGCTAGGCGGCCTGATTAATTTCAATGCACCCCTATTTCATAGATTATCTCATGGAATGAAAAACAAAAAATACAACCAAAAAAAATGGCTGAATTTGCATGTGCCGGTATGTGAACAAGAGCATCAGCACGTGCAAATTGAACCTTTTTGCCCATTCATTTGGGTTTTTGTTAGAGCTGCAACGAATACACCTAGTGGCGAATATGATACGTATCACGAATATGGGGTGCCGAATACGAATATTATTC
>JAVCKZ010136218.1:0-21506 GCA_034780755.1 Lepetodrilus elevatus
AACTGACAAGTCGTGATATTAGTGAAAGATTCTAGAAAGCGACTTTAAACCCCAATACAAAAAAAAAAAAAAAAAACTGAACCACATAAAAAGTTTTATATGAATACATGTCATGTGGACATTTATTACTGGATTGACTGGGATCAGGTTCTTTTTTTACCATAGCAATATACAGAGACTTTGAAACAAATAAGAGGAACTTGAGCTTTAGCAGCAACATTCAAAGAATACAAATTGATATCAGAGTAATCCATTCTAGTGAGTTAATGTGATGCTTTCCTTCAAACCAATAATCTAAATGAGGCAGTATCTTTTTCTAATAATTTCTAAATTGACACTTGTCTTGAAACATAAAGCCTTAGTGTTATGCCCTCAAGAAATGTTCAAAGTACGGATGATTTGCAAAGCTGAAAATTTGTTCGTTTTTTAATCAACTTGGATTCACATTTGTCAGTTGTCCATTAACCAAGAAGCTCTGACCGTCATAGTACAGCTTTATGCTGTTTTGATGGCAGAGGGTAGCCTCCATCAAAGCCAGGGGGTGCGCAGTTTGCCGAGTGCGCTAGCAATGTAGCTGAAAAATATGGCATGCATTCGCGCACAAGTTGGTATCTTTTGATAGAGTGTCCATTTATCCATCTAAAATACACTTACTTCTAACCTTTTAACGTAGGATAATGACAGATATTTGAATTGGAAATTACATCATCAGCTGAAGTCGACCTCTATATTAGGTTATTACGTAAATGTTTTACATTTTTATGTAATTATATCATTTGATTGTTCTAAAGAAAAAGTTATGGGACAATCAAAATTAATAGGAATATTCATGATTTACGGTTTACATATATATCTGTCAAAGTTAAGTGCCCTGCTGAATAGTTACAACGGTCTTGAACAATGATGGTGAAGAACCTTTAGTACCACAACCACCAGCACTAAAACCGCAATCTCGTTATATATATATACAACTAATATTGTTTGAATTACATATAGCTTTTGATGTTTGCTAGACATTCATGATCATTTCTAAGTTTCTACTGAAGTCATGAATATAAGAGTCCATCTTGTTGTCTTCTGTATTGCCATCTTGTTGACCCCAGTATTGCCATCTTGTTGTCTCTTGGTATTGGCAACATGAAGCCAATATCCTTCAATCTCAAGCATCTAGAATGAAATAAACGTCATACAGATCTTCCTGGATCTGATATATTGACTAATCCTATACTACAGAAGACATGCATTCTTAGATTCTACAGGGACAATAACATAACTGAACAACTTTTGCTGGAGCAAGAATGGATCCTTGCATATGTAATATAACATTAGGTATTCTCCAGGGAATCTGTTGTTTGCTTTTTGTTCTGCAAGAAATGTACTCCTACATAATCATTGTTATTAAGACCCTCGACATTGGGGGAAATTCTGGAGTGTGTTCAAAGACGCAAGCGGCTTGCAAGCGGCTTACCAAACTATACAAGAGTCGTATGAAATCGTACATGGGACAGGGAACCAGTTTAGCTAAGCAGCTTACTCAGAGCGTGTGTCTTTGAACGCACCCCTGCTCTCCGTGTGTCACTGTCTCCTGGTCTGTGTTTCACGAAAGTATCGTAAATTGAGGTTTACATAATTTCCTGTTATAGTAAAAGCATGGTGTAGGGCCTGATTTATGCTTGGACTACAGTACAACTCTTTTGTGAAACACATGTATGAGTCATTAGAATTCTTCAGCTTTGCAAACTTTGTTGACAGCTTTTAACACTGACACTTTTGAAATTAAATAATATATTAAATAATAGTTTATGACAATTCCACTTTGTATGTTCTGCATTAATCCATGTTGAAATGTTAAACCTGCCAGAGTATGAAAATGAATCAATGTCAAGACTTTTACATTGACAAATAAATAATGCAATATTGTGTAAGTACAAGGATATTGGATTTCATATATTAAAGGTTTAGCTATGTCCTGTACACATATTTTTTTAATTTCTTTTATTTCTTTTAATTTATGCACCTTTGTACAAGAGATTACAACTAAAGGTTTGAAAGCTTTGTCTGTATCTGACACCAAGTGGGGTGGTAATCAGATATTGTCAGAAAATGAAGACACCTAATTTACGGAACCCGACATTTTGTGGTAAAAGTTGGAGAAGTTATTTGTTATCTTCCTTATGATCCTGTTTTGACAGTCTTAATGAAATATAAAATAAATCTGAATGACACATAAAAGTATCTATTTTAATATGATATTCAACCTTATGTGCTCAGTTTGAGTGCAAATATACTTTATACATGAATAGAATCTGGTCTCAGAGTACAATTAATTCATTTCTTGGTTGAGCAACATCAGAAGAAAGAAAATGTGTTTTCCTAGATAGGATGTGGCTTGCTTTGAGGTGTAGCTCTTGAAAAAGATTGAAATGGACCAGAAGATGACATACCATAGTTTATGTGGGAATGCTTTATTTGGCAATTGGTTGCATAAAAGTGTGTCTGGACCAATTGGAATACAAGCCATGTTCACCACGAAAATAGGTCTTCCAAAACCCTGATGTGTCTGTACCGGCAAGTGCTGAACAATGTCAATGAGTAGGTCAACATCACCTCAGTAGGTACCCATGAAATTGGAAACCACTAGGAATTTATTTTTATGGAAATTGTCTGAACCATATATTTGTTATAAGCAGTAGGGCATTAATTCTGAATGAAGATGGAAATTAATTGTGGTCTGAAGCCATCTGGTTCATAGAAAAATGACTTGCTACTAAGTGACAGGCACACATCGTTTTTGACAGTTCTCCAATGAAATGTCATTTCTGAGAAAACGGCTACCGATCGGATCGACTCGTCGGACGGTCAGAGTGGAATTAGTTAAAAGTGTTTACTGTAAAAACAATCATCAAACGGTTTGGGCTCAATAACATGATTAAACCCTCAGAGATCTCAGACTAATATAAGCAGATTGCTGCCAGATCGTTAAGATTCCATACTATTAAAGAAAAGTGTTAAACCCTGATTACAGTATTCCCCTTCCAAGGAGGTAGATTACAAAATAACACACAAACACACATTCACACATACGCACACACATTCACACATTAGGTTACTAAATAGCACACACATTCACACACACACACACATTCACACATACGCACACACATTCACACATTAGATTACTAAATAGCACACACATTCACACACACACACACACAAACACACATTCACACATACATCCATTCATGCATGCATGCATGCTCAAACACATGCTTTTTCTTTATATTTTTCCCGAGTTAGTAATAATATGTAGACAAATATTAACCGTATTTAAGAAAGATTATAGTAATAATATATTGTGTCCAAATATGATCTTGCCACTTTAAGATGTTACTAATTTTCATATTTTTAATTGTATCAAGTATACAAGTCATTACAATAGTTTTCTACTAGATTTATTGAATATTACATTATTGACAGTTATGGACATTTACTATTTATGGGTGAGATATTCCCGCCGCGACGTAAAACATTAATTTAATCAATCAAAAAAACTATTTATTCATGTTTTTATAGAATGTAATGATGATATTCCACTAGTAAATTGAAACTATTTCAGAGTTATTTACCCTATTTCAAGTCTATTTCCTTTAGTCTTCGCAGTTGAATGTCCAAAGAATGACCACAGTATTTAACACACGACCACCAACATTGACCCCCTCAGATGTATACCTCGCTCACATAGGTCTGGCTTGAAGACATGGAGATGCACTCATCGCCTGTTAATGCATTTTCTACTCTTTGCTTCTTGAAAGCCTTTCATATACTGTTTGATGCCGATAACGTCATTTTCTCGCCCTACAATTACAGCGGTAATTGTCGTGTAGGTGTCTGACGTTCAGCGAGGTGTGAAACTCTGTGTTAGAACCTCGCCAGACATGAAGGTGTCTCTCGGTGTTAAAATAAAATGTCAGTAAATTGATGCTCACTGCTTGATTAAATCTGTAGGTGATGGGAGTAAGTCGGACAAGGCCACATTGCTCAAAGCATCATTAGCAAGAGATTGTAGGAACCTTCCCTTCTTTGTGCTTGGTTGAAAGATTCCTGCTGGGATGTTAAGTAACAAGTCGCTTGCTACCCGTCTTTTCTCCTATTTGAAGATCGTCGCAAATGGGCGAAAAATTCCCGCAGCGATCTTGAACTCTATAATCACTCGCTCGCTCCTATTTGAACAATACTGCTGAATGTGTGGATTATAGGCTTTGATGATTCCCTTAAGAATATATGTGAATGTAAATGTTTATTGAAAATTAAATCCAAACATCATTAGCATGGGATTATAGTAATCTGTTCTAGTTTTCCTGTTTGATGTACAATGGAGCCACGATGTTATGCAACCCTTTTGAATACAATCTCATGCTCCTTAAATTTTATATGGGGATTTATGCACAAATCTTTTGAGTTGAGATAAGATTGTAATAAAAAAGGTTACGTAAGTGCGGAGTCTATACTAAAATACTGTCGGATGGGTAGATTATAGGCTTTGGTGAAAATGCAAGAATATATCATGAATGTAAATGTTTTGTGAAAATTGAATCAAATCATTTCTTTTTCTCCTGTTTGATACACAAGCTGTGTTGAGGTAAAACACATGTTGTGTGGGTGGATTATACATGTAGGTATTAGAAAAACACAACATCAGTGTTCGAAAGATAATAAGGGGGTCATTCTCCATAGGCCCAATGTTAACGGAAGTAAAATATGTAGTTTTCAGGGGTCACATGGATACTTTTAACATTGCAGATTTTCAAATGACCCCCAGACCTCCTTTAAATTTGAACACTGCAACTAAATAGTATTTTAACCATGATACAAAACAAATGAGAATCTTGATTTTAAAAAATAGGAAAGAAGAATTAAAGCTATTTTCATGAATGCTATTTTGAGTTTGTTATTAAGTCAATGGTTACAAAAATGACAGGTAGAGAAAGAGTTCCTTGTTCAAAATAACAATGCAATTGTTTGATACTAGTTTGTCAGGGGAAATGACAATTTAGGCAAAACTATTTGACAAATTAACTAAACTCTGGACACATCTTGTCTGTGTCTGGGGGCTGCTGTCTCCTAGTTTTGGATGCTGTCTAATGAACTGCTTGTCATTGGACTCGGTCTCAAGTGAAAAGTACTTTTTGAGGCCAAGCTTATTTTCCAAGCACTATATTGACAGTATGATTGGTGAATATAACCTTTAATAAATCAAAAAAGATAGTTGAATAATTTATGACAATATGATTGGTGAATATAACCTTTAATAAATAAAAAAAAAGAGAGTTGAATAATTTATGACAATATGCTTGTTGAATAGGGCTCTAATAAATCTGAAGAGATAGTTGAATAATTTATGATAATATGCTTGTTGAATAGGGCTCTAATACATCCTAAGAGAGACTGGAATAACTGAATGATTACAATTGACAGATTTGGGTTCCCAAAATTTACCATGCCTGTGACTTGTTCTCTCATGACTCACGCAACGTGATAAGTTCAAAACTTTCCAGATCAACAAACAGCTTGATATACTATCAAAGATACAAAAATACCTAAACATCAAAGACACAAAAATACCTAAACATCAAAGACACAAAAATAC
Source organism: Lepetodrilus elevatus (assembly GCA_034780755.1). Lineage (NCBI taxonomy): Eukaryota > Metazoa > Mollusca > Gastropoda > Lepetellida > Lepetodrilidae > Lepetodrilus > Lepetodrilus elevatus. The sequence goes on from JAVCKZ010136218.1 coordinate 5,648, forward strand.
CTAAATTAAGGTATTATCCTGCACCACAGGTACTATTGAGACTATTTTCCAGAACCAACATTAAATATAGTGATGCCTTGATTAATGATACTATCCCAGACGATTGTTAAATCTAGCGTAAACCTGATAGCATTAGTTTTTGTTAGTCGTGATAAGGCAAGCAGTGTCCTCTGTCAGGTAGAGCATACATCATCAAGTTACATCCTGGGTGTCGTTGCTCAGAACTAGTGTAGCGGATTGTAGCCTACAATTATTGTAACATCAGCGCTATTTATTGTGGCGGGAGCCCAGTTACAATTATTGTAGCGCTACAATTTTCTGAGCAACGGGACCCTTAACTATTTAAGGCTACTTAGGTGAATGCATGTGAGTAGCACAGTGGTAGAACATCAGACTTTCACAGCCAATAGTTCTGTGTTTGAACCCACTCCATGAACCTGGTTTCAATGTTCACAGCATTACCCTTTTGACATGATCATGACAATGTCTATACTGTTGGAAGTGCAGTTACCATTCTTAGTTATTCAGTACCAGCCAAGGTATCGTTTCACAGAGCTCTCTTAGCTGCTAAGAGACCATAGCACTCTCTTGGCAATGTATTAGCTATCGGCAAGAGAGTGCTATGGTCTCTTAGAGGCTAAGAGCTCTGTGAAATGATACCCAGGGTATCGTTTCTCGAAGCTCTCATATCTACTACGGGACCATAAGGACTCTTATAGCAATCTCTAATACATGGAAATCGTGCAGTTACGAGAGCGCGTTGGTCTCTTAATGGATATGAGAGCTTTGAGAAACAACACCCAGGGTTCTAAGGTAACCTTTGCCCCAAGCTTAGCAATGGTGCAGTCTCTGGCTAAGGCTGGAGATACAGATACCTTAGAGTTGCACAGTTTCGTACAGGAGAGCCCTGTGCTGGAAGGTGTCACTCCAACACTCAGTGCTACAGGGGTTGCAAGTTTCCTCCTGCAGTGAAATGACTGGCAGCATCTCATATGGATTACAGATTCCTGCACATCTAATATGAATGACAGATTCCTGTACATATCATATGAATGACAGATTCCTGTACATCTGATATGATTGACAGATTCCTGCACATCTTGTATGGATGACAGATTCCTGCACATCTCGTATGGATGACAGATTCCTGCACATCTCGTATGGATGACAGATTACTGCACATCTCATATGAATGACAGATTACTGCACATCTCATATGAATGACAGATTCCTGCACATCTCATATGAATGACAGATTCTTGAAGACATGGGGCGATAAAGCAATCAATAAACTGACAAGCCGTGATGAAATCGAAATAATTTTGATAGAGGTTCATAATCCCAATTTGGACAAATATCCCAGGAACTGTTCTCTGCTTGCAGGGACAAGTGTACATGCTGGGAAGAATTAGAGACAAGAATAGAGTGTAGCGTCTATATGCATACTGTCCAACCAGTCCACCTTGGTTCAGGTGTACCAATGTCTAGTGGGCTTGTACTGGACTGTAACTCGCAGTATATGAGTGAAATATTCCCGCTGCGTAAAGCACTAATTCATGCATTGTAACCCACAGTCATTATAGGTTCCCCTATGAGCATCATCGCTATGAAATCCTATGTTAAGACAGTATTGGATTCCATGTCACTCACTGCAAAGTGTTCGTCCTTGACGAAGATTCAACTCTGAAGCTACTGGACTCCTAAAAGGAACTTCACGCTCAATAAATGTTGCTTCAGTTTCCATTGAAAGCTGCTCCGAACCACAATTCAACTAAGCAACGGAAACCTTTGTGGCCACTAGACAGTGTTTTTATCCTGGCCTGCTTCCGAACTATTGACAGGTAAATTAATGGCGACGGGAAATGTTGGGGTTTGGAGTACATTCGTCCTCTTAATATGCCTCAGATTGCGGAATATGTCTCCTTCTGTCATGGAGTTAAGTCAAGAGTTGCAGCAGATGTTTTTGACACAGAGGCATGGCTAGCTGTCTGATGACTCGGACACGGAGAAGCTCTGCGGTACCTCCGGCATCAATATACGACGACACTGTATGAATTAATCTGGATGTGCGTTCTATGCAGACTATTGCAAACTGCAGTATTGTAGGATGCCTTTAGCAAGAGCAATGCAAATCGAACAAATCTGTCAGTTATATGTTGATTGATGGCTTTACAATTACCGTACATGTAATCCAATATTTGATACAGTAAATAATTATGATATTATTTTTTAAATATATTTTATTTTATGTGACCGATTTATTTTGGTAGTTATTAATTCATTTATTGCTATTATTTGAGTGTTTTTTTGTGTTGTTTTTTGTTGTTTACTTTTTGTTTGTTTGTTTATTTATTTTTTCATTTATTTATTATGTATTACCGAATCAGTGCCAACTTGAGGTCTGTTTAGATTGCGTTCCATAATTCTTTTTGAATTAAATCAGTAATCCACCATCAGTGTACAGACTGCTTTCAGTGTAACGTGTAATTAACATTTTTATGATGTAAAATCTTAAACCCACTGTGCTTCTCTGAAGTATAATGTCTCTCCCATTTAATTGCACAGTTACATAGTGTAATACACCTTTTTCTCCGTTTTCATTGCACCCTGGACATCGTCACATCCACATTTATACATATGCATCCGATGTACGCCGCTATAACACGAAGGGGTTAATTAGGGGTTTAACCCCCCAGTAATTGTTGGTATAACCCACTGATCCGCCTTCACCGAGCCGAATCTAGACTATTTAATTTCCATAATTATGACCGCTGGCCACTTAGTATGCATTCTTTGCGGAAACGAGCGTAGCTAAATGTTTTCATTACCAATCTGAAAAGATCACAGTTTCGTGGTGCGCCAGATGCTTCTCCATCTAGACCAGACCCAGAGTCAATACGGAAATTATTGTTGCGGGAAATCCAGCCTCCTTTTGAGTCCGACTCGGATAAAAGCTCATCAGTTTGGGGTCTAACAGGAAATTACCATGTTCCGATTTAGTGTTTTTACTGTATTTTATTTCTTCATTACAAGGCTGCTAACTCTGTTGTTCATCGAGAGGCCCGATGACTCTGATGAGAGGTCCGATCAGCCTGGTTTCCTTCGTAGTTTATATAAGCTTATCTGTATTAAAGAGTGCTGATCTAACAGTAACAGGTATTAATTCATAGATTTGTCATGGTCGATAATAAAATTATTTTTATAAAATGTCCCAGGTCATCGCAAAAGTTTGTTGCTCAGGTATAATGAAACATTGATTCACAATTGCTTCCAATAAATATACACGATTCGGATTACGATGACAGGTTTTTATTACATTTTCATTTTACTGCTTGATAAATAAAAAATGTTAACAACAAATAATGTATTAGAGAGCATTCCAACAAATAATGTATTAGAGAGCATTCCAACAAATAATGTATTAGAGAGCATTCCAACAAATAATGTATTCCATTCCATTATTCTCTATGTCCATTAAAATGTATTGACATGGTTCACCAAGAGCACAATGGTTTAGTTTAGTTTAGTTTAGTTTACTAGATTATCTGATGGAAGAATACCTTTTCTGATAGATCTATTATTTCACTGATTTTATTTCCATCAGATATAACCAATCAGATGGCAATTATGGTTATAAATGATGGTTTCGGTTTGAAATGTTACCATTTGTAGAACACACAGCCATTAATCAGACACAATGCCATGCAGCGATAAATATCTGATAAACCACAATAAACATTTATACGGAATAACCGAGAAAGAAAAACATATATTCAAACAAGCACTTTCTGCTTAGATGTGTTTTATTTCCCAAGCAAACAAATTATCTGCTTTAGGTTGCAGTGTAAATTTGCTCGCGGTTATCGTTATACGCAATAAAAACAAGACGGTAATGCCGCTCGTAACATGGGCTTTGTGGGAAGATCAAAGACGCGAGATATGTGCCGCGATGTCGGCATGAATCTGATGTCACGTGAGATCGTCTGCTTGACCTCGCGTGACCTGTGCATTATGATGTCCAGGTTTTATCAACAAGCTTTCTCGCAAAACTCCAAAACTGACAAATTACAATGGTGCCGACAGGTTTCTCTTCATCTCGCATGTTAGAAAATGGATCCATTTTTTCCTCACTGAATGTTTAATGTGGTATTATTTTCCTCTGAACTATTATTATGGCCTAATGGTAAAAATCATGCTTTGTTATAATACACAACACAGAGTGAGGTCATTATTAGCTCCATTCACTCAGAGTGAACTTTTGAAATAAGCCAACATCCAGATCAAACAAGACCATCAATTTTTGAAAGAAAGCTGTTGTTAGCATGTTGGATTTGATATCTGGTGTCAACATGATGCCCTGTGATATTTCTCAACAAGCTTCCATAATTACCACTGAAATACAACTTCAAATACTGGAGTACCTTACCTAAACAGGATCACCGCCAATCCTGAGATTTGAACCCAGAGTTTCTGGAGTGTGAGTAGAACGCTCTACCGACTGAGCCAAAGACCAGTACTGGCAGTAGCAACATCATATATATATCACACCTGGCTACTTAAAATGTTCTCTTTTAACAAATCTACAAACTCTTTTCCCTTTAAAATAGATTCCCAGAGCGACATTAAACTCCATATTCACTCACTCACGCACCCTTTAAAATATGCTCATAAATATGCTCATGTGTGTTATTCACATCCCCATAATGAATACACCGGTATATAAATATGTTGACAAAATGGTCTTCTTTGAATTTATTCAATTCCAAATGGCATGGTTATAGAACATACAAGGAAACAGTTTCCACTGTATCTTCAGTTGCTTTACTATCTATTTTACAATCAGCACTGTCTCTGTGGCCGATATTACATCTGTGATGACCTGTCCTGTACCAATTCCTTCTATTTATTCCATTGGAAATAGATACGCCCAAGCCTCTGATATCCCGACAGGCAAGTTCTTGAAACTGAAGGTGTCTCGTTCCTGTTTTTACCAGAACAATCGTCTTCCTTTCTGCAATAGAAATTTGATGGTACTGTCTAACGTGTTGTTGATGTCACTACCCTTTATAGATCTCTATCGGTCTTTATAAATATCAATAGGTCTCTATAGAACTCAATTGGTCTTCACATATCTCAATTGGTCTTCACAGATCTCAATTGGTCTGCATAGATCTCAATTGGTCTACAGATGACTGTGATGCAAGGAAGCTAAGTGTCTGCGCCTTTGGCGATGTACTCAAAGTTAAAAGTGATGATTATGTCTATACATGAAATTCACTCGGTCTGTGGTAATGGTGTAGAATCTGTAGATGAGATAAAAGTCTGGCATTTCTTTGCTGGTGTGATGATCTCATGCCTGGAATTACTTCATTGAAAATTGGACTATTCATAGCTCAGAGGACTTGATTCCGTACATGGAGTGTTGGATGTCAGGCATGGGGGAGAGGTGAAGGAGTTAGATCACCAAGTCTCCTATTTAGGAAGTCAAAACAGATGCAATATATTATATATTCAGTACAGTCACCCACACAAACTCTTTGTATTCATTTCATTTTCTGAATAAATTAATATTGCTAAAGCAAATCTTTTAGATTTTCTATCAAAGATTTCAAATATTGTACTCAAAGATGTAAAATTATTTTTATTTAAAAAAAAATGTATAGATTATTTTAATCTGCTATTTTAGCTTATAATTAAATATTTTGTTTTCTGAAATTAAATGTTTTGCATGGCACTGCCTTGTGATACTCTAGTTATACACATTTGCATTTTGATCATAATCATGCCATCAATATCCTAATTTATTCATGATTATTACTAGTTTGGTTCCTGAAAAATTCATTTTGAATGTCATACTTTTGCAACTGTCTTTGTAATATTAGTCTACTTACAAGTACTTTTGTAGATTTTTCATAATTATGCTAGCAAATATATTTGCAGTGGTGTGTAGTTCGCCTTGTTTGACTCGTAACCATTTGGCGGTCATCCTAGGTGAAATTCCTGGCATGATTCCGTTGGCCAGGAATTAGACACCGTCTATTGAGCTTTGCTGCTTTCGCTTCCTGTTACATTGTCTCAATTCCATTCTTATTCCTGCTCCCGGGATGCTGGGCACCATAACCTCATCACTAAAGGGAAGATAAGTCTGTAATGGCTTGATTTGAATACCACTATTGATGGCTTCCTTAAAGCTGCATATTGATTTGATTTGATTTGATTTTCTTTGGCTTATCAGTGGCTCTGATTGGTGGAGGACTGTCGTATCTTTAAGAGTTTTATTGGTGGCTAAGTGTGAAGGATGTTTCCGATTGGACGAAAGGAAGTGATTCTTGTAAATTAAGTTTTATTATGTTGTCAAGTGATTCATGTTATGCAATAGACAATAGACAATTATTTAATATCTACGAGGGAAATTTATTGTGTAGCACAAGGAAGAGCAATAATACATATTATGACATACATATTCGTAACCTTCTCCCTGCTTAATAAAATCAAAGTGTTCTATTTCTGCATGTGATTGGGCAACTTAAGTCGCCTTCAGCAGGGAGAGGGTTAATAATCTTCTAAATATCACTTGCACTTTTTAATTCAAATAATTCACATCTGTACTGTTAGCAGTTCACTTTTAGAAACCTATGGATCAATCGGAACTGATCCATCTGACCATTGCTGACTGATTCTAAAGAAGAAGTACCATCCTACTGGGAAGTGTCATCTAAAGATTCATCAACGTGTTCATTCAGTTCTAATTTATCAATCTGCTTGAATCTGTTAATCTTTGTAAAAGCAATCATTCCTTGACGAATCCTTGTGGTATTGTCCTGCGAAACACGCCCCAGAGATGTAAATCGTGTTATCAATGTTTGACATCCAATCAAGATTAATTCAGTAAAGCCTATACAAACACGAACACAATTGAATTTGGGTACTATGGTACTATTCCCTTTCCAACTGTATAACATCAACTCAGTCACAATAGGTCATCTGGGGTGTGTTCAAAGACACAAGAGCTGAGTAAGCCGCTTAGCTAAACTGGTTCCATGTCCCATCTATGGTTCATGCAATTCCTGAGACAGTGGCTAGTTTGGTAAGCCGCTTGCGTCTTTGAACGCACCCCTGGTCTTTATTGTTTCCTGGATAGTTGTAGTGTTTGACCCAGTTGCAGCATCATACACTAGAATTGCCTTGGGAATCGTGAATTAGATCGTTTTCAGGAATATTTTCAGGTTTTATGGCAGGTTGTTCTTGTGTTGCTATGGAAAATTAGGGAATTCTAAAAATAAACTTGTGAATATATGCATATTATTACAGCATTCACATTGGTCAATGAGGTGTCAAGATAATAACTTTACTTTATTTTTTACCACATGCAGCAAGTTGCAAATTATGTAAATTCTGACCCCTTGTCAAAAGTAGGTGTGGAGGCAATGGTATTACATCAGACTACAAAGTAAAGCTGAAAGTGTGAGTTCGAATCGCATCTGAATGTCCAGTGTTTTCTATGATGTGGAGACTTAGTTTATGATACAATGTATATATTCATATTTCTGCGGCTAGCTATCATCCTTGGTTTATCCATACCATGCATTACTTATGTGTCTTCACATGTAGTTGTCATGGGTTCTCCTCCCACACCAAACAGGTACATGCATTGCAGGCCTCTGAAATACTGTGGAAAATGGTGTTTTCATAGTTAAGTCACCATTTCAGATAACGCTGTCTATAACTACTCGCTGTCTATAACGAAGATGAATTATCCATTGGCATCAAGTAATGTTATTTGACAATTCTGAATAAACTGAATGAGTTAACTTTATTTCTCTGATCAGCCAAGCATAGTCTGAAAGTAAATTCTGAATATAACCATCGAGTTATCTGTAATTTTCTGGCCAGACTGGGGTTTAATCGTCTTGCAGATAACGTTCGGCATCACTGCGAATGCCGTTGATTTCACTATGTAATTGAGGACGCAGCATGCAAAAACATTGTCACTGCATGTGTACTGACATTCTGAGTTTACAATTCCATCACTTTGTATGCTTTTAAATTAGTTCTGCTGCACGTGTGGGTAGCTGAAATATCGTATGACATCAAGCGATGCCCACATTCAGGTAGTTGTATTGACAAATTTGTTATTTTTAAATATTTTTTTGTTGTAATTGTAATTACAACCCATATTGAGTTCACCCTATGTATTGATTCACTGCTCAAATTTAGCTTAAGCGTGTTCCTGCTAGGGTAATTACAATAGAAAAAGCATCTCCCTACGGTATTTTACAATTCTATAGTTTACTGTAGCACATTGAAGGTTAAATAATGCTGAAATTATGTCAAGAATTCAATACATTTTATTTATTAGTTTGTTTGTTTGTTTGTTTGTTTGTGTTTTGTTTGTTTGTTTGTTTGTTTATTTATTTATTTCAGTATAATAGTGTTAATGCCTTTTTCCTCTCGGAGACATTTTAATTTCGTAATAATTACGTACATCATGTTCTATCAAATACAAGTGCACCGTTTCTCCCTGTTACACCATGTGTTGCACATCACACGTACTGAGCTGGCTGCTTCTCTTCCCTGTTTGTATGGGAATCCTTTACCCCAGGAACAACTGGCGCAGTTCTAGAACAACACGGTACAGTGTTTGGCTAGTGATGCCCACGTTGTTGGTCAAGTGGTGAGATTTCATGATACATATTGACATATGTTTGTGAGGTATTAAAATGCCAGGCCGGGTGCTGTGCCTGAAGGTTTCTTCTCTTACCGCCACACAATGCCTCCTGAACGGAATGCGTGGGTATTTGTAATAGAGTCAGTGATGTAGTCGGGGAACCGATGAATCTGGCGGTTGTCAAGCAAAGTGGAACTCAGTTATTGTAGTAGATGTCAGCTCGTGCGTGTGGGCGACCCACCAATCGGATTTGGCGTCATGTTTCCATGTCCTTTTTCCTATTGGTCGATGGCTCATAACGGTTGTTAGCTTTGTAGAATCCTATCGTAATGCAAACTATGACATTCTAATCTGGCCGAACAAGTAATTTCCATTTCAGAATTAACAGTTTTATTAAGGCTTGGTTGAAATTTTGGTATGTCTGTGTTTGCAGTTGTTAGTATCTGAGACCTCTTTCTATTCGTAGATTGTAGTCTGCTAGTGAAAGAAGGTATTTTTGAAATGTTTACAAATTCTAAATTATTATTTCACTTGATTTTTATGACAAATAGTCATGACAGGTTCACAACCCACCAAAAACAGATCAATGCCATCACTGAAAATCGTCGCAAATGGGAGAAAGATTCCCGCAGCGACGTTAAACTCCATATTCATTCACTCACCATCACTGAAATAATGTATGGAAAACAGCATCAGAAACAGACTAGAGTAAATCAATGACATACATTTCTTAGGCAGCTGCCAAATATTCCCAAAAATCCCATCCAAACTCCCAATCAAGAACTTTCCTCACCGACAGCTTTACTGTGACCACAGCAGTATTCCATAATGACCCGTCATCTCCAACAGATCTGGTAACCGCGTTATTACAATATACGATATAACGTAAGTACAGATCGAAAATTAACGTAACGATTTGCTGGTTGAGATCCCCCCAAGTTTATGCAGCCTATGACGCACCGATGACCATGCTGACCATGCTGACCGCTGCCCATTAGTGTAATGGAGAGGATATTACCCGGTCAATTCCCACCAGCGCGGACGTATAGCACTTCTCTATTCAGTATTGATGTTCATGTTGGCAGAGACAAGCCCATGTATCCACAGTGCGATGGCCTCGCGTGTGTTAAAGCTGAGTGTGTTTGATGCAGAGCTTCAGCTGGATACTTTGCCAATCATTCACATCAATTAGTTTCTGTTTATTGTGCGTTTTTTCGCTTCTCTGGAAATATGATTTATATAGGTTTGTGGTTTTTGTATGACGATAAATAGGCATGGAATTGACTAGGCACTGATGAGGTCAAATTATGCAGTTCAGTGTGAATTGATGCTTCATGTCTCAGCCAGAATATCGTTTTCATTGCACATTTGAAGTCAGTATTCTTTATATACACAACAAAATTAATTGACGACCAGTAGCCATTTTAAACAATTACTTTTAACAATCGTCGCAAATGGGTGAAAGATTCCCGCAGCAACCTTAAACTTCATATTCACTCAGATATCTACAGGCTCCAGGTACTCCAGGTACTCCAGAACTGTGTATTTCCACATGGAGTCGGTGCATTATAAATGTACTATTATTATTATTTGGAAGAAGAATGCCACCAGATTCCTCAAGCACAGTTCCAAAATTTGGTTGAAACCTTCCCTAAAAAGTATCTGATTGTTCTTCATTAAATTTATTGAGTATATTTCACATTTTGAGATTTGACTAAAAAATGGGAGATAAAAACTTTTAAAATTGTTAAATTTCTTTCTTTTCCCCCTTCTCTTGACTGTTACATTGCTGACATCCTGTTCCACCCATTTGCAACACTTTAACAACTTAATCCTTACTGTATTAATCTGATGCAAAATCCTACAGAGCATCTCAGGGATCCTCCATTATACAGAAGGTTAAGAAGTCAGTGGGGGGACTTAACAGGTGGCCAGACAGAATATTATCACAATTAAGATTTATGCTTGTCACATGACATCATACTTCCGAGCACTCTTCGGAAGCTTCTTAATCGGTGAGGTAAATCTCAACAATGGAGCTACTTCCTTGTCTGATTCGTCTGGATTGGGACCATCAGTGGGTCAGATCTGGTCTGGCCTGGTGAGGAGACAGACAGCTTCCTCGTCACAAGGACGGTCTTTTACCACCAGACCCCTCACCCGGAGAGATAGCATTGAGTCCGGGACAACGTGGGATGACGGGTGCAGCAGCTTATCTCGGCGAGGGGAGACTGCTGTACTTTAACCGTTTATATTGGGAGTTTTAACGGGAAACGTGGATAAAGAGGTTTATGAGCCATTAAGTGATTTGTGGCTACACTCGTGTTCCTTTTAAGGGCTTGTGAAAACCACTGATGCCATGTGAAGGAGTTGTTGGGTTTCTGCAGCAGGAAGAAGGTGGTGTGGTCTGTGGTCAGAGGTAAACCTGTAGTAACTTTTACAAAACTTTTACAAAATAATAATAATAATAATAATAAATATATGAATTTCAATTTTCCCTTTGACCTTCTACCGGCTGAATAAAATCAAAGTGTTTTATTTCTGCATGTGATCGGGCAACTTAAGTCGCCTTCAGCAGGCAGAGGGTTAAATAATACAAATCTTCATAATAATAATAATTATAATAATAATCATCATCATCATCATCAAATCTTCATAATAATAATAATAATAATAATAATAATAATAATAATAATTATAATAATCATAATTTGCATTAATGCTAATAAATAATGATAACAAAAACATAATGATAAAATGATAATAATAATATAATTTTAATAGAAATACTGCTTTCCTGTGAAGATATTTCTTACCTACTAGACCTACTGTATTATCTTTTTTCTACTAAACCTGTTATGTTTTATCTACTAGACCTGTTATGTTTTATCATCCTGTTTGGTTTCTAGAATACTGCATGACAGTAACACGTCACTGAAATACTCTTCAACATGACATCCCCAGAAAACTAATCACTCAAATGTACGGCTTGTACTCTTATGTAATGGTTGACCCTCTTCACTTAATTTTAGCTGTCAATATTACTTTAATAGATAGGCAATTGAAGGCTTGAAAAAATGTCAACTTCGAATCAAAATATTTTATCATACTACTCTATCAGCAAGTTCTTCACACAAAATTCCAAACAGAAAGAAATATTTCACTTTTTTTATTATTCAGTGGCATATTTGTGAGAATTCTCCAGATATGATGTCTTTCTTCTGTTACTGGCGAGTAGGATTTTCTCGGTCACGAAGAAAAATCGTGGATGACCACTTAATGCCGAGCAGTTTGAAGTCGATAGTGGATTGGGTCAGAGAGAATCTGAATCAAGAGGCTTGCAAGTCACTCTCTGATCATTTGCCTTGCTGGTCCAACCAGATGTACCATCATACCAGATGTACCATCATACCAGATGTACCATCATACCAGATTACCAGCATATCAGATGTACCAGCATACCAGATGTACCAGCATACCAGATGTACATCCTATTGGACATACCTTCATACCATATGTATCATACCAGATAAATCATCATACCAGATGTACCATCATACCAGATGTACCATCATTCCAGACATACCATAATACCAGACATACCTTCATACCATATGTATCATTATACCAGACATACCATGAGCCTTCTCCCTGCTGAATAAAATTAAAGGGTTCTATTTCTGCATGTGATTGGGCAATTTAAGTCGCCTTCAGCAGGGAGAGGGTTAACATATGTACCATCATGCCAGACATGAATCATACAGATCTCTAGTTTAAAGCTAGTTTTTACTGATACGCATTCAAGTGGTGTAATTTTTTATAATAGGGTCTCTATCTCGAGGTAAAGATTAAAGCGATGCTGTTTTCATCTGACACGTTTTATGGTTTTCTTAATTTGAAATAGCAAAAGAAAAATACTTTTTGGGAGGTCAAATAGAAATAAGAAATAGATATTCTGTGGGAATACATCAGAAGAGCTTGCAAGGAATCTGTATGAAGAAAAATATGACTATTAGACTATGGGGTACTTTCTGCTTCTCAACTGCAACATCACAACAATTGATTTAGTTATCATGGGAGCTAGCAAGCACAGTGACAATAAAGCCAAAGGTTTAAGATTGTATACCTAGGCCCGTATGCACAGACATAGTTTAGTTAAACCGTAGTTTAGTTAAACCGTAGTTTAAGAATAATACTGACAGCAGTATAACTCATCACTTAAACCTACATTTGTGCATACGGACCCTAGTGTACAATTATGCTTGGTTTATCTCTATCACTGATAATATCAGTTGTAGCTCATGAATGTTATCAGTACACTTGTTGCAGCAGGTTATTTTCCCACTTAAAACTAAAAACAGACCTCCATAATAATTGCTGAAATATAACCAGCTGGACATGCAGAGAATGTAGCTTGTTGCCCAATATACTTGTGGAGACAAATCAAATTTACATACTTTCCCGATAAAATACATTTGATCATGTAATGTGTTCACAAGCAATGCCTTTAAATACATTAATGAACCCATTTACAAAATTAGAAAGTTAACTATTATCCATATTTTTGGTTTATGCATTGATGATCCACATATTTCTCAATCCTCAGTGTGGATCAAACACAAATCTAGGTAAAGAACCATTAATTGCGCTAAAAGGGAGCTTTCAGACAGCCAGTTCAATTTCAATATTACCAATCCTAAGTCAACTGTCTACACCGCCCAACAGGACACTTTACAGTGTACGTAACAATACACTATTTGGGGGTAGACTAGAAAATGTTATATGACATTTTTATAGTTAAGCCTGTGATGTTGAGAGGCGACAAGGGAGAAGGGAGAGGATATTGAGTTCAGGTTCCCATTCCACAGACCAGTCGTAGCACTACGAGAGTACCGGTAGTAACCCATCAGCATCTCCATGCTAACGTACAGGAGTTGCGACTATCGTAGCGCTGCGATTGGTCCGTGGAACGGGCCCCAGATCAAGAGTGGCAACTGCTGAAAGTGTCTGGTGAAAAGTGGTGCCAGCAGATTGAATTGACTCTTTGGCCACAGCTAACAGATTGTTTTTTCATGCTGTGATGGATTAAGTTGTGGAAAATGAATTGCAATCGAAACGCATAGAAACAGAATTGTTCATATTGTCTATTAAAGTAAAGTTAATATTCTTTTTGATTTAAAGTCTGGTCATGGGGCATTTGTTCTGTTGATCAGAGTTAACATTTGATGTTGATTACTTTTGAAATAAAGACTGCATCATTTTCTTTTTCAAAGTTGTCCTATGAGTGGGTGAAAACAAGTATGAAGAATGTTGTAATATTGGAATATTTTATAAATATATTCTGCAAAATTTAGAAAAGTCGTACAATAAGTGAAGTTTGTGATACAAGTCAATATCTATTGACGAGAAATTGCAAGAAGTTAATAGCTGATGTCCTTGAACCAAGGGCAATAACTGTATTATCCATACAGACATGCAAACCACATTATTTCTCCAAGCCTGTGCTCTCAACCACAGACATGTTACTAGGGTTTTAATATTGAAAGAAGTATTAACCCTCTATGTGCTGAATACAACTGGAAATGCCCTAAAGAGCAGTATATATGCCTAATCCAGCAGGGAGGGTTAAATATTTATTGTCACATATGGGGGAATGATACCCACTGTGATGTAAAACAATCACTCACACACTCACTCACTCACTCACTCACTCTCACACATACACACACACACACATACACACACAAAGTGGTCGGTGGCATTTGTCAATGTACGGCAGAGATCAAGGGCTTGTGTGACCCACGACTATCAAGCACAGCTTTATACAAGGTGAAGCCCACACAGACATACTTCATATCATACGGAGAGAACAAACGTAAGGAATTATAGAATTTGGACACCCACTCAGAGCACTAATATAGATTTCTGGAGATCACTGAATTCATTCATATCATCGTAAAAAAATTGCTTGTTCTGTAAAAAAATAATCACAGATATTAACCTATATTACAGAAATAGTGACTGTGTAGAATACCATCTGCTTGGTTCAAAGGCATTGTCAGAACTATATATATATATCATGGTATTTTATGATTTGGGGTAGGGGGCAGTGTTCGAAATAGAGCCTGTCTGCATGCCTGCAACAGGATATTTTCAGTGAGGACTGGTAAAGTTTTTGCCTTGCACATGCATATTTTGTGTACCTTTTTGACTTACCAGTCCTCATGTCTGGCAGTGAAATTGCTGGAGTTTTATACACTGGTAGGAGGTGGTGGTGGAGGGTATAAAATTGTGAAAGAAGTCATTGTATCTGAAAATATTAAACTTACTTACTCATTTATTTCAGTAGTACTCATCCTTGTCAAATAAAACATCTTTCACATTTTAAAACTGTTTCATCTGTAAATTAAGGAGCAATTAATTTTTATTTATAACCATATCAGAGAAATTCCTTCTACTGGGCTGGAAATGCAACTAAAAGCTAAACTTACCGTAATCATGGTTCAAATACCCAAACTGGAAATCTAGACCTTAGAATGTCTTTAACATTGTGAAAAAAAAATGTTCAGCTATCTGCCAAATTTGATCCATCAAGTTTGGTTAGAAGTTTATGAATAGTTTTCACTTTTATCCTGAGACCATAGGAAACTAGGTGATAACAAACATGATTAACCCTATTCCAGCTGGATAAGGCACATACAAAGCTCTTTAGTGCATATCTGGTTGCTTCCAGCATGGAGAGGGTTAAACTAACTTCTTTGAAATGTAATTATGAAAGATTGAGCAGACAAGACAGAAATGTAGACTATACAAGTCTTTTTGGAGTCTACAACAAGTCCTTTTGGGGCCTACAGCAAGTCTTTTTGGAGCCTACAAAAAGGTTCTGGAAACTATGAAAAGTCGGAAATGTCAATCTTATGGCAGCTACCATGGGAAATGGTACAATGATGGTGCAATGGTAATACACAGAGAGGTGGATACATGCAGGACTTCCAGATACACAAGAACATCAGCATCCAGTCAGTGGCAATCTTTGGCCTGGGTCCTGTTCGACAGTATAGGAGTGATGACTCCCTATGCATGTGTAGTAATGTAGCTTCCCATTCTACAATAGTAGTAGTGCTACAATCATTCTATGGAGGCCTATTATCGAAACGTTCTTACAAACTTCTTAGCCTAAGAACAGTTCTT